>OY754489.1:9401605-9502105 GCA_963575735.1 Amblyjoppa fuscipennis | reverse complement strand
TGGACAAATAATTTTAGCTCGCAAAAAATAAAGATTTACTTCTGGGGGCCGAAAAAAAAAATTGAAGGATATAAAAAAATATCTTCTTTCTTCTTGTCCCTGTTCGATCGGCGACGGTGCGGAAAAATTTCACCACGGAAGTCTGCGATGATGTTGTAAATTTAAAGAGAAATAAAAATAAATAAAAATACGTACGCAAGCAGTTAAGGCATAATTTTTTTTTTTATGACGATCATTAATTTGCTCACCGGCGTCCGAGTAAACGGGACTCCCTCCGTGTCTGCAGGCGCTGCATCCTGGAATTCCAGAAGATACCAGTGCGACTCGATCTGACATTTTCAACGGACAACGGATCTTTGGTTAATATTGTTAAGTCACGAAATGAAAATGAATGGAAACGATGGATTTTAATTCGGAATGCACGAAGGCGTGTTAGGCTCGGTGAAGACAAGAGAAGAAAGAACGAAAGCATAGATGAACACGTGAAACAAAAAGTCTCGTCATGTACAGTGAGAAGAAAAAGATTCGTATGCAATTTAATGTATTAGTACTCGAAAGTTTTATGAGTAAAGTTCTATGTTAAATTTCATGTACAATTATTATGAAAAATTAATGTACGGTATATTAAAAAACTTTGGAAATTCATTACTTTTAACATTTACTTTAATTTTATTATAAAAGTGCATTTCAATTGTTTACTTTGACGTTACTGCAAAAGTGAAATAATTTTTTATCACAATTGTACATTCAATATAATGCACTAGTTTTTGCTTAAAAAATTCTAGTCCGGTCATTAAATTAACGATTATTTAAAACTCTATATGAGTCATTAAAATAATAAATTTAAGGAGTTAAAATAAGCTAACTTCATTTCAAGTGTTTGAATTACCGAATCGTAATTTATTACTCTTAATTTTTTATTTAGAGCTCCAAATTAAGATCTACTGCATAGCGCTTGTGAAAGGAGAAATCCGTTAAATAAATTCAATTTTGAAAAATTAAAAGGGTAAAAAAAATGCTCACCCGCGCTCTGATAATGCAATTTTCTCTTGAGCGTACCATCCGCGGGTTTGAAGTGAAAGAACGACGGGGAGTATCCGCTCGCGGGCAGCGAGCTGAGTCTTTCCTCGCGTTCCCTTATGACGGCGGTGCAGGCTGCGGCGACCTGACCGTCGCGTCCCAGAGCGGCGAGTTGACGACCTTTCGGGAGGAACATGCTGAGAAAAACGAGGAGTGAAGTCGAGAGGAGGCCGTAAGCCAGCCATGCCTCGCGATCGCTCTCGGCCGCAGCGAGGGAGCCGATAGCGCTCGTTATCCAAACCGGAAGCGAGAGACCGACAGCCAGACCGATGAACGCTGCCTCCCGGTAATTGTCGCGGACACCCCGGGCCCGAATCGCCAGACAGGCTACCCCGAACAGAAGAATCCCTGGATACCTGCCGGAACACAAGAAAGAATTGATTTAATAGCTTGTCGATTAATAATCCGATCGATTGATAGCTCGTCGATTAAATTAATTTAATAGCTTATCGATTACTGATCCCATGGATTAATAGCTTATCGATTAAATTAATATAATAGTTAATTTTAAAAAATGGTCCGTCGCTTCGGAATTAAGACGGGATTAATTTAATAGATTATCGGAAAAAATCATCTATCGCTTTGAAATTGTCGCATCTTCCACATTCCTATTTATCCCTATTTATCTGCGAAAGTACGACGAGATTAAATCCATTTAATAGCGTCATCGAAAAAAATCGTCCGTCACTTCGGAAGTACGACGGGATTAATTTTATAGATTATCGGAAAAAATCATCTATCGCTTTGAAATTGTCGTACCTTTCACATCCCTATTTATCTGCGGAAGTAAGACGGGATTAAATTGATTTAATAGGGTTATCGAAAAAAAATTATCCATCGCTTCGAATTGTCGTTTTTTCCGTATAGCTATTTTTCCCTATTTATCTTCGGAAGTACGACGGGAGTTAAATTAATTTTACAGCTTGTCGAAAAAAAGTGTCCATAGGTTTCGAAATGTCGTATCTTCTGCATCCCTATTTATTTCAATTTATCTTCGGAAGACCGATGGGATTAAATTGATTTAATAGCTTATCGAAAAAAGATTGTCTATCGCTTTGTAAGTACGACGGAGTTAAATTAATTTAATAGGTTATAAAAAAAAATCAACAAAAAAAAACACCGTCTATAGCTTTGAAAGGTCGTATCTTCCGCATCTCCATTTATCCCTGTTTATCTTCGGAAGTCCGACGGGAAAAACAATTGATAAAAGCTGCCGATTACCCCAGGGAGGCGACGGTCTGCCCGACTGGTGTTTTGCAGCAGTTCTCGGTGGAGTTCCTTTCTGTATTGCGGACTTGAATGACCGTCGGAGAGTCGCCGTAGAACCACTGTCCGACGATAGCCACTTGAACGAGGACAGCAAAAACCAATACCAGAGCCTGCAAAAATACAATGCGGTATTAATAAAAATAAAAAATAAAAATCCCCCCGACTATTCGTTAAGCCAACGAAAATGTTTAATTGTTCAATTAAAAATTATAGTTTGACAATTAATCTCTCTCGATGAAATAATTTAATAAAATAATTTAATAATTTTTTTTTCGCTGCGAATTACCTGATAAGGTGCCGGAAGATAAACACCGCTGTTGAGGGAGAGCAGGAAGACGCACTTCACGAGAAGCGCCGCAAATACGAGAGCGGCTGGAAGTCCGACGAGACGAAAAGCGGCGCAAGTCAATGGATTCGGCGTCAGGGAAGCTGCGGCTGAGAGACCGGCGAGAAGAAACAGTCCCAGTAGCAATGCTTGTCCGAGAAAAAGATGTCTTCTGCTCGGTGCGGCTGCTCGCGCCTGTTTCAAGAAATAATAAAATGAATTAAAACGAAAAAAAAAAAAAAATCGAAACAATCTGCGGAGAGTATTCTGCCGTGTTCCAACAAGGAAGAGAAGATGCAAACAAGTCACGAATTCACGGCGCGTACGAGACCGTTCGGGTAAAAAATTATTGGAGCCTGTCCGAGTCGAGCGAACGAAAACCGCATCGCCACAAGCGATTATACATCAAGCTCTATTAATTTCGTTCGCGGCGAAGGAATACCCGATCGAAGAACGATTTCGTCCTCGATTGTACTCGAGATTGCCCTGTAAACGCTTATTACGGAGCGGCGCTCCGGCGGATCGCTAACCGGTACGACAAGGAGCAAGAAAGTAAATACGTTGCTTCTTTCTTCAATTAATTAGCAACGATATCTCTACGGCATCGTTCAAGCGCTCTATCTTTCGAACGACTCGATGAAACTTTATGAAATTTGAGAGTCATGCTCGGTCGATTGTTACGTGTCTTCAAGAATTTTTTTCAGTTTTTTTTTCCAACTCCTTTGACCGATTAATATCTTCAATTTTTATTTCTTCTTGTTTTCGTTAGTTTTTCGCTAATCTCGTGTATATCTACGGCGTCGTTCAAGCGCTGTATCTTTTAATCAACTCGACAAAACTGTGTGAAATTTGTCAGTCACACTCGGTCAATTGTGCCTTATGTTTGAGATTTTTTCCAATTTTTTTCCAACTCCTTTGACCGATCAACATCTTCTTTTTTTTATATCTTCTTTTTTTTACATTTTCGCTAATCTCGTGTATATCTACCGCGTCGTTCAAGCGCCGTATCTTTCGAACAGCTCACCGAAACCTTATGAAATTTGTCAGTCACACTCTGTCGATTGTTACTTATGTTTGAGAATTTTTTCAATTTTTTTTCCAACTCATTTGACAGAGTAACATCCTCATTTTTGAGTTCTTCTTTTTTACTTTTTCGTTAATCTCGTGTATATCTACCCCGCCGTTCAAGCGCCGCATCTTCCGAACGACTCAACGAAACCTTAACGAAATTTATCAGTCACACTCTATCGATTGTTATCCGTCTTTGAGATTTTTTTTCAATTTTTTTCCCCACCTAATCCAACGAACTCATAATTTCATTTCTTCTTTTCATTACTCTTTCGCAAATCTCCCGTCTATCCCACTCTGTCTCCTCACAGCGGAATATCTTCAAAAACGGCTCTCCAAATTCGGTCCCTGGTCTCTCTTCTCCCCAACGTTCCCTTTCTCCTTTAATCCAACATTAATATAATTTTATATACATCCAATTTTTATATAATTAATATAATTTTCATTATCATCTTCGGCAAAGAAAAAAGAAGCCATAAAATCCAACGAACCTTAAGAAGAACGAAAATCTCGAAACTGGCCATGAGAAGCATAGCCGCAGCGCTGAGAGCGGCGAGCGGCAATGCCCAGCTCCGTTGCCTAAGAATCGGTTGTTGCGTCGGGACGGAAGCGACTCCGACGGTGCCGCCGTTAGCGTGAATCCTGGCGTTATCGTCGACGGGAAATCCTCCCCTCGTAGCTCCGCCGACGTTGTTCGCGCCACGATTGCCGCCCGCCCGATAAATCGAAATCGTTCGATTGGGCGTCGGAATGCTGACGACGCTCGCGACGCTCGCGAGGTCGTCGCCGTTCTTGTCGGCGACGACGTCCGGCACGAGGAAGAACTCCGTCGAGAGTTCGGCACTGGCGTGATTGCCGTTTCGATAATCTGCCGGATAAGCGGCGACGGCGGCGACGACCGCCGTGTCGCCGCTCGAGTCGTCCCGGATGTCCCGAATGTGACGATTCTCAGCGTGACGATCTTGATGATGATGATGGCTCGGGCCGTCGGCGGCCCAGCACGCGCCCGGAGTCAGCCACGCGGTCGCCGCCGAGAGAACTATCGGGCTGAGTCGCATTTTTCAACGACTCACCTCTCCTCTCGATTACTAAAACAATTTTTTTTCTTCATTTGCTTCCTCATAGAGGAAGCTATGGTGAATATAAAAAATTTCGAGATCTTAATGAAAACATTATCAGAATGTTCGAAAAGACACTAAAAAAAATGTTGTTTGCAAAATTGATGAAACGGTGCTGGAAGCTTTTTTTAACACAAACTGTTTCTAAAATTTTCAAACACACTTGCGTCAGAATTTTGCTGGAGAATCGATCGAATTTTTAAAATTTTATGTCATATTGAATTTTTTTTTGCGAATCAGAAGTTTACTTTAAACGCAATATTTTTTTTTCTCTTCTTCGATCATCACCGACGATCCGTCCTCCGAGTGGACCTCGTTCGTCCGCGAACTCGCATAATCTCTTCTTATCTTCGTTCTCCTTCTTCCGAATCTTTATCTTCTCCGTTCCTCAAAAGTTTTGTCCTCCAATTTTTATTTCTCCCTTCGTCCTTCCGACCGCTCTCGCGCTTGTCTTCCTTTTTAAGCCGATCGAACGATGACAATCGTGGAATTTAAGCAGCCGGTTTTTGACTCTCTCGTGTGCGAACCGTCGATCAAGCTTCGATCGAGCAGTCGATTAAATATTTCCTCCGTACGACGATTTCATCTTTTTAAAAATCGTCGACGACCGAAGAATATTCTTCTCGTTTCTCCTTCAGCCTTGAGACCTCCCGGCTAAATTTCGCGCCGTCGTCGACGATGGATTTTTTTCCTCCGGCTCGATATAGCTTCTTTCCGTAGGCTTATTATTTTTCTTATATTTCTCTTCCCATCGTTTATTCGATTTTCGGATCCTCTTCGCTCGACATTTCTTCCCTCCGCACGCGAATTTTGTTCTCCTATTTATTTCTTCCCATCACTTATCCGACTTTCGGATTCTTCGAGCTCCTTCGCTCGAGTTTTTCTCGTCTCCGCGCTCCTATTTATCTTCTCCCATCGCTTTATTAAACTCCGTGACGCTTCGAGCTCTTCGAGACCGAACGTTTCAAAAAGCCATCGTCTTTCCTCGAATGTTTCTTCTTTCTTGCGTTATCGCCGGCGGTCGTTCGGCGCAGTCACGATTTAGCTCGGAACTTCACGGCGAACCTTGAATCATCTCCGGCGGACGGTGAGAGAGAGAGAGAGGCGGGTTTCACCTACTCGTACTCCACTTCGTCAGTAAATTGTGGAGCGTTGCGAGTCACGCACAGACGGGGAAATCCTCGGGACCGGTGCCGGGCTCGCGCGCGCGAGGGCGTGCACAGTGCATTAGGCGAACGACCGCTACGCCGAACTATCGAAAGCGTACTGAGGCGAGCTCGTATCCGAGAGCTCCTGAATGCGAGCCGAGGACTCAGACCGTACGTAGGAGAGGTCTACGTCAAGTCGTGAAACCACACTCGGAACGAAGCCTATCCGTTACGCGCCAAGGAGGAGGACCCGAGAGGGATTCACGACGGAGAGAGGCGGTGAAGACGATGCGCGGAGGGCGTCGTGCGAAAGAGATGAAGAGACACGGAGGCCCGAGGTGAGAGAGGGGGGGCCTCGAGAATCCGGGGACGAGAATCCGGAGGGACCTCGAAGGCTGCTCCACCGACCGAGAAGAGGAGACCGGGAGAGACCCGAGAGCGAAGAAGACGGAAGACGATAGCGCGGGAGGAAGAGGAGGATTCGGCCCGAGGCTACGCGACGACAACCACGAAGAGCATGAACCGCTCCCCGAGACGCATTTACATATCTTCTTGGATAATGATACCGGGAAGCTATACGGCCAAGTTCGAACTGATTATAGAGAGAAGCGAGTAGAGGGATTTTTTTTTTTTTTTTTTTTTTTTTGTGGTAGGCAGAAAAGTATTGTTTGGGCGGAGGGAGGAGGAAGATGTCGGGAGGTTCGGGATGGTTGGTGAGAGTGAAGAGATGTTGAGGTGGGTGGGGATGATTATGGGGTTTTTAAAAATGCGATCAGTTGGATCGCTACTGATATTGTGGCTATGAGGAGAAGGCTCGAGCTGAGTAGTTTTTTTTTTTTTTTTTTTTTTATGGAAGAAAGGAAAATATTAGGTGATTGAGGCGGAAGAGACGAGGAAGATATCGGGGACGAGTTTCGAGTTGATTGGTTGAAACTGAAGACATGTTGTGGAGGCTAGGAATGGAAATTTAAAAAAATTATGAATTAAGAAAAATGAAGAAAAAAATGAGGAAATGGCTCGAGTTGAGTAGAGGAGATTTTTTTTATTTTATGGAAGAAAGAAAAATATTAGGTGATTGAGGCGGAAGAGATGAGGAAGATATCGAGGACGAAATTCGAGTTGATTATTTGAAACTGAAGAAATGTTGTGGAGGCTAGGAATGGAAATTGAAAAAATGAAGTTCGATTGCAACTGAGCAAGGAGCAATGAGGACAAAGTTCAAGCTGAGTAGAGAATAGAAGATATAAAAAGTGACAAAATGGCAGTTAGATAGGCTTGAAGACGGGATGTGTACCGGAGATCTTGGTAGACTTTTCTGCCATACCGGGGAAACAGAAAAGAAAAAACATCGAGAAAAGCAGAAATGAGCCGGATAACTCCGAAATATTGAAAAACCGGCGAGGAATAAAAATTTAAAAAATGCCATACGTTCGATCGCAACTGAGTTAGCAGCAATGAGGACAAAGTTCGAACTGGATAGAGCATAGAAGATATAAGAGGTAATCAAAATAGCAGTTAGGTAGGTTTGAAGATGCAATTTTCCTTCCGTACCGGTAAAAGGAAAAGAAAAGAAGAAACGAGTCGATAACTCTTAAATATTATAAAGCCGACGAGGACTTAAAAAAAAAGCCTTACGTTCGATCACAACTGAGCTAGCAGCAATGAGGACAAAGTTCGAGCTGAGCAGACAATAGGAGTTGTACGAACTAATAAAAAAAATGGCAGTTAGATAGGCTTTCAGACACGGCATTTACCGGATATTTCCGCAGACTTTCCTACCATACCGGAGAAATAGAAAAGAGACGAAGAAAGCCAAGAAGAAAAGGAAGTCGAATAACTCTTACATATTATAAAACTGACGAGAATACAAACAAACAAAAAATGCGTTACGTTCGATCGCAGCTGAGCTAGCAGCAATGAGGACAAAGGTCGAGCTGAGCAGAGAATATAAGTTATAAGAAGTCATTTTAAAAAATGGCAGTTAGATAGGTTTGAAGAGACGGCATTTGTCGGATATCTGCGCATACTTTCCTACCATACCGGAGAAATATAAAAGAAAAGAAGAAACGAGCCGAATAACTCCTAAATATTATAAAGCCAACGAGAATAAAAAAAGATATGCTTTACGTTTGATCGCAACTGAGCCAGCAGCAATGAGGACAAAGTTCGAGGTGAACAGAGAATAGAACTTATAAGTAATTAAAAAAATGGCAGTTAGATAGGTTTGAAGAGACGGCATTTACCGGATATCTCCGCAGACTTTCCTACCATACCGGAGAAACATAAAAGAAAAGAAGAAACGCCAGTGACACACGGGTCTGAAGATGAAGCCGCGCGAGCCGGATATCTCCGTAGACTTTCCTACCATATCGGTGAAAGAGAAACTGCGAATATAATAACTGCAACTGCAGATACATTCTGCGTTCGAGAGTCTTTCACGTATACAACCTATCTTGGTTATTTCTTCTCTCGGGCCTTTTAAATAACTTCGATAACGGTGCGGAACGATCGATCTACTCGCACGCGTCTTTTTTTCTTCTTTTTTTTTTTCTTTTTTTCTTTATCACCGTCGAGCACTTTCTCCGCGTGCGATAGAACCGAACTAGAGTGTTGGAATCGTTGCACACGCACGGCTTGTGCGAGCCCGGAATCCTGTGGATTACGAGACGATGACGCAAAGTCGCCCACGCTCCTGCATCGAGACGACAAATGTCCTCCGCGACAAATGTTCTCCCCGATCTCCTGCGGTGAAAAATAAGAAAAAAATTAATTATTTTTCTATCCTATAGTATTAGTAGCTATATGTATTTTTTTGTTTGAAATGGCAGAAGATGAACGATAGAAGAATAGGGTGGAGGACGCGAAGGATAAATATAATGCGCGCGTATAATAAGTTCCGGGAACCCTAAAAGCCACGAGGGACGCCCGCGAAGGCGCAAGCTGGACCGGCGTCCTCGTCGTCGTCGTCGTCGTCGTCGTCGCGTAACCGGTTTCGACCAACACTCGATAAAGTCATGTTTGGTGTACGCGTATGGGACGGGCAAGGAGGCCGATTCGAAGTTACCGCAAGCCCCGCAATCGGCATTCGTTGCCAAGGATCTTATTCGGTTATCTGCGAAAAAATAATAATAAAAAAGATGTAATGATTAATTAACAATGATAAATTAAAAAAATTTCGTTAAACGATGAAAAATTGTGAATGGATTTTTCTTTACATTTCATTATCTTTCTTCAAATTTCGACGTTTCCTTGAGAATGAAAAACTACGCGCATGGAAAGAGGGCAATGAGGCCGATTGGAAATTACCACGAGCCTCACAATTGACATTCGTTGCCAAGGATCTTACTCCGTTATGTGCGAAAAAATTAAAATAAGTACAGATTATTAACAAACAACAAATTAGAAATAAAAAAATCTCGTTAAACGATGAAAAATTGTGAATGGATTTTTTTTTTCTTCAAATTTCAATGTTTCGTTGAAAATAAAAACCTACTTGCGTGGCAAGAGGTCGTTTCGAAGTTACCACGAGCCGCACAATTGCCATTCGTTGACAAGGATCTTACTCCGTTATCTGCGAAAAAATAAAGATAAGTACAGATTAATTAAAAATGAAGAATTAAAAAATCTCGTTAAAGGATGAAAAAATTGTGAATATATTGTTCTTTCCTTCTTTCCTTGACATTCAGTGTTTCGTTGAAAATGAAAGACTACTTGCGCGGATAAAGAGAGTTCCGTTGCCCGGTATAATCCTCGCGTTAAAATAAACGAACGTACCGGCCGGACGGTGCAGCGAGGGACACGCGGAGAAAGAGCGAGAGGCCTGTCGTCGCGAGCCTACGACCTATGTTTATTAATGAGGAAATGCCAGCTTACTGAAAGGCGACTTCCATCCTCCCTCCCGGGTCCCACTCGCTTATTCGCCGGTTCTTCTTACGTATCTCGCTGGCGCGCAACAACGTCCGAACGAAAATTCCAACTGTTTCCTGGAACGTAGCGTTAAATTTCAGGTCTAAAGGATCATCGTGTCCATCGCCGAGCGAAGGAGAAAAAATTAAACAGCTTAACGGCTGTGTATAGTCAATAACTTCTTTTTTTGTTTGTTTTTTTTTTTAAAGCCGTCTCATAACGGTTCGGGCTCTTCGGCAAGTAAAATTTTCTGGAGCATCAACGTACGAATGAACCGCTCCTGGAATGCGGATCGAATTATATAGCAGACTTGGACAAAACATTTAAAAATACGAAGGAATTATTTCTGAAATATATGGAAATAATATTTTGAAGTATTCTACCAAAATATTCCAACGAAACATATCTTAAATATCTCAGAAATAGACTTAATTTTTCAAAACATCTGAGATATTCTTGAAACGGTGAAAAAATATTTTGAAAGTGAATGTTTGTAGATGTGCTCTGAACTTTTCACATTTTTTAAACATTTCTGCGAAAAATTGCTGAAATATTTTGCTGTAAGATTTATGAGCGCACAAAAAATATTTTTTTAATATTTCCGTACTACGTGGCAATTGGCACAAAAACTACTTTAAATACCAAAGAAGCATCCCACATAGCAATTGGAAGACAACAAAAATGGCAGATTTCTTAGATGTGCTCTGAATTCATTTCTAAATGAACTCTGAATGTTCTCTGAAAGATATCGAATGTGTCGATTTCGGACGACTGGTAGGATTCTCAAACATGTGAACTTAAGCAAGTCTTTCTGTGGACTCTATGTATATATTGTCCCATACAATATTATCCAGAATATTAATACAATATTGATTTAGAATATTATTGTACGGTGCGATACTTATATAAAGAGTTCTCGAAAAGACTTAAGTTCACATGTTTGAGATGACTACCAATGTTCCGAAATCGACGCATTCGATATCTTTCAGAAGACATTCGGAGTTCATATTGAAATAAATTCGGAGCACATTTAAGAAGTCCGCCGGTTTTTACGATACATTTATGACGGATATATGTCGTCCAATTGTTATGTGGGATTAGAGTATTTAAAATACGTAAAATATATAATGTATTTGAAATACTGTCCATTTCTGCTATATACATATATAGATATATATCATATAAATATGCACATTTATCTTATATATATATATATAAGACGAGTGCAAGAAAACCGGTCGGCGAAATCCGTGCGGGAGCGTCGAATGCCTGGTGAAGAATTTCGTCTGCGAAGGGCGCAAAGACCCGGACGAAGAAGTCAAAGTCTCGGGAGAACGAGAAGTCGAGAGTCGTAGCTGTGTGTTGCCTCACCGGTCCACGGAGAGGGCCCTTTTCTTCTCTTTTCATCGTTCTTTCTTCTCCTGTTCGCTGCTGATTGTGAGCCACGAACAGCGAGCCCTCGGTTATAGCTTCGCGTTTTTTCTTCTTGCCTTATTTTTGGGGCTCCCCCGAGTTTCTTTTCCCGTCGTGTTCGGACGGAATTTTTTTTTTTACCGACGACTCGCATAAAAATCTTCGGTCAGGATTCCCGGGAGAAGTTTTGCGTCTGCGTCGTTCGGTCTGTCTCCTTTCTTTTTTTCTTCTTTTTTCTTCTTCTTCTTCTTATTTTTTTCTTCTTCTTCGTACGAGACTTCGTTGTACTTTAGTGCATCCTCGTCGCTCCCTTCGACAAATCTTGCACGACGTTGTAAGGCCCACGCGGCTATCCACACCGCGAAGGAGCCTTGTGGCTTTAAGAGAGAGTACGATATTTATTATATCCATCCCCAAATGAATTATGGGCATTCAACATTTTGCCTCGCGGTTCGGTCTTCTTATTATTCTTCACGAGCCAAGCCCCCTCGTAGCCAAGCTCCGAGTACACTGAACTGAAACAAACTAAAGAGTTCATTTTTCAGTTGTGTAAACGTTTTTAGAATAAAAATGAGAAAAAGAAATGCACAAACTTCTTTTAGACGATTATGTGTAGCACATTATATTCGAATAATAGTAGTTAATATTTCTAGATAGAAGAATTTCGTTTCAAGTTGTATCACATGGCTCAATTTTTTAAATATATATAAATCTATATAATTTTACATGTATTACTTTATTTCGGTATAAACTTGCTGGTTGTTGGACGGTGGATTTTTGAAACAGGACATTTGCCGGAAATACGTCACTTCTGGTTTGGAAAATGTAATTTCCGAACCGGTAGTGACGTATTTCTGGTCGAAAAATGAGTTTTTTTTGTGCACGATGATAGTGCGCAGCGCTGTTGGGCACCGCATTGTTGTACGCAACTCACGAACAGAATAAAACGGGAATTGTACAATAGAGGAATAGTTATCAAGGTCTTTGGGTGGGGGGGAGCGCTTAGGAGATCCCCCGAATTCTTCAAACTTTACATAAGTAAACAGGCAAACAACTTTCCAAAATACCCGTAAGATATTAATATAAAAAGCTTCCTCCATGAGGAAGCAAAACAAATAAAACATAAATTCATTGAAAAATGTCATTATAGAAAGTAAAAAATGAATAACGAAAATTTTGATGCGATACACATAATAGTCGTAAAGAGTATGTAAATTTGTCGTTGATTATTATTATCCTCGTACATAATCGTCGCCAGACCTGATACATTTGAATACCGGTCGATCCTGAATTTTGTCGGTATAGAAATTTTCTTATTGCGCAATACACTCGTTTATCTGTGAAGATTCTGCCTCTCCGGAGAGTCCGTGAAAACAAGTTTCTACGATAGGATAATCGAGAGTGTCGATTCAGTGAGAATCATGGAGCGTTTGAGTGAACACGACAGAGCTGTGCTCGATGTGATTTTTGATCCGCTTCAGCTGATGGGTTCGAGTATCTCTTCGGCTAGCAACGGCGAGGAGAATGATTCGGCCAATTATTCCTCCCAACCCGAGAGTGTCGAGCTGAGTTCCGATGTCGTCGCTATTGTCGGACGAGCGATCGCAGCCTCGGAGAACGGACGTTTCGAGGAGGCTCTCGATCTCTTCGAAGAAGCTATAAGGAAAGCTCCACAGTCTCCGTCGGTCCTGAACGACAGAGCTCAAACTCTACGGCTCCTCGGGAGAGACGCTGGTGAGTTGCGATGATTCGTCAAGAGGTTCGTCCAGACTCCTTAAAAAACAACAAAAAAAAACCGTCTAAAACCGTAATATTTTTTTGGAAAAAAGTTAATATTTCAATTTTTATTACCGCCGGCGGTATTTCGTACGCTTTATCCTCATGAGCAAGTTCTCCGTCGGTAAAGCAGTTGCCTGCCGCTCGATCGCATTATATTTACCATACAATCCGTGATTAGAACTTTTTTTTATATTTAATGTTGCAACCCATCAACTGCTATGGTTATTGGCGATAGGTTCAACTATTTTCTTCCTTTAGTGCGAACCGTACCAGCTTGGGAGTTACGCGGTATGAGTGAACGTTAACTGCACTTTTTGGGTGTCGGTAAAAGTCGGTCTTCTAGGTTCTCTTCACGGCGCCGAGGTTGCGTCGTTGGCTGTAAACATTGGACATCTACTGACATGTACCGACGAAGGTAACGTACCAATGCTCCGACACGTCTATGCAGATTCAATTTACTCCGAATTTACGTATTAGAAATCCAATTTACCACTTGCAATCTAATGAATTATTTTAGTTAATACGAACTAGTTGAGTTCGTGCATCAGAATTCTCGAAATCTATGATTGTCTGAAACATCTGGACATACAGTGCCCAAATATAGATAATTCAAAAAATATTTATCTTTTTGTAAAAAATCGATGTGTTTTGGAAACTGGAAACTATCAGCTTCACATTGCTTTCAATTATTTCGGAATAAAATTTGTTCCTTGATCAACTAATAACTGATGGAATCCAGGAGTGTTCTTGATCGTGCGAGCGTTGGTACTTTTACCTTATCGCACGGCACATACGGAGAGCTTCGTCGCGCCACAATCTTTTCCACCAACAAGACTACGGCGGCGAGATTCGAACCCGAGACTTCCCTATACTTTGTTTTCGAGACTAGTGCTCTATCCACGAGACCAAAGTTATCGGTCGTGATATCGAACTGTTTTACCACTCGCGAAATAATCGGACCAAGACTATGCGACACAGACTCAGTCGGTAGGAGAGATCTGTAATTAAATTTCATCAAAGACGCTCGTCTTTTTTTGTTTTTACAAACGCAGAGTTCGCAATTTGCATCGAAAGATGATTGTTTTTTTTTTCGCATCGACAGACGCGCTGAAGGATCTGAATTCGGCCGTGGATCTGAGCGAAGGTCGAGGCAAGGCGGGCATCCAGGCTCTCTGTCAGCGCGGAGTTCTTCACCGGTGCGCCGGCCGCGCGGACGAGGCTCGCAAAGACTTCGAGCTCGCGGCCCGGGGTGGCTCGAGCTTCGCGCGCACGCAACTTGTCGCCCTGAATCCATACGCGGCGATGTGCAACGCCATGCTCCGTGACCTCAGTTCGAAATCCTCGAAACCCTGAAACATCTCGTCGATCTTCAAAGAAAAAAAAAAACAATCAAAATTATGTTTTCTTTTTCCTTTAATTTTTCTTTTATTGTTGTTATTATTATTGTTATTATTATTATTTATCTCACGTGAATAAGAACCCACGCCGTCTACCGTACAATGTAATAATTATCATTGGAGTTTGTCACATAAAAATATAAATTATAATCTGTTGCGTGTGAGAAGAGCGTCGAAGCGAGACCCCCGCTCCATTCCCCCCCCCCCCCCCCCCCCTTCGACTCCCCCGCGTTCTCATCTGTACGCGGGCTGCAGAAGACTCGCGTGGAACGGTCGACGAGCGATTGCACCTTTTTTTTATAGATACTTTATTTATTTATATTGGAAACTTTTTATTTCTGTATACCAACGATTAATTGTATAAGTTGTAGATAACAAACAAACAACAAAAAAAAAACGACAAAGACGACGGCTGGCTCTGGTATATCTCTAATAAGGACGATGGCGACGGCGACGACGAGGAAAAAAAATTGCTTATTTACTTCTTCGCATCGATCGTCGACCGTGTCCTAAATTCGGAACTGTGAATTTTTATTTTCATCAATTTGAAATTTACACGAAAATCAATAAATAAATGTAAACGGAGTTACTTTTTTTTTTTTTTTTAAGAATATTCGAGATCGGGAACCAATAAAATTTCTACTCCCACTCACGATGAGAATTTATTACGAGACGACACAGCTGAGAACAAATAATCGACAGCCTCTCGTTAACGATATCATTTTGTAAGTACTTGCTTCGATGAATCTCTCTCAACGGTTCGACTCTCCGAAGATTTTTCTGCGACAAAGATTGTGTAAATTTCAATAATAACGAAAAAAAAAAAAAAAACCCACAGTTCCCCTCTAAATGCAAGAAACGCGTCGAACTCTTCGTACGAAAACGGATTTCTCTGAGCGTCGTTGACACCGAGCTGCTATTTTTTAAAATATTTTTTCCTAAAAATTCCATCGTAGTCGGAAACAAGCAAATTTTAATTTAAATCCCTGAAAATTGAAGTTGAAATAAAAAGAAAAAAAAAACCCAAAAAAATCTATCTACTCCGACGATCTCTCGCGATCGTCGATATTTAAGTACACGATGTCATTCGTTCTCGTATCTCCAGCCTCTGTGAAATTAAGATTCTTTTGTAGTTACGCGCTTAAATTATTTTTTTGCTCATTTCCGGCGATCGCCGCGTCCGGCAGCTATCGTGCCCACTCTCTTCCCCTCCACCTCGGCTCCAATTTAAATCCTATCACCTCTATATATCTCTCTCCCCCCTCCCTCCAGCTCGCGGGAACATTGAGTTCGTCCGCGTTGTGTGTTTTGTAACGTTACGTAACTGTTTTTTCCCCCCCATGATTATTATCGTGTCAAACTCGTATTGGAGCCGCTCGCCCCTCCCGTACGAGCGCGAGTTGAGCGACAAAAGTGCGCAGGAGATTCAGCACTCGCGATCGACGTAATTGAAAAAAAAAAAAAAATCTCAATAACGATGTTGTCGATGTCGACGATTTCCTACTTGTCCTCGAGCTCGGTGTGCTGCACCATCTCGAAGTCCCTGCCGGTGTTGGATTTTTCACTCTCCGAGCCCTCCTCGCTGCCCTCCTCGCCGTTCGATTCAGCAGCGTCGTTTCGTCGCTCCAACGTCTTCGCCGGCTCATCCGTCGTCGCAGCCTCCTCAGATTTTTCCTCCTCCCTGCCACTGTTTTCAACCAATTTGGACATTGTCTCCCGTCGTCTCATGCAATTAACTAAACTACGAATTATCTTTGCTTCTTTTTTTTCTACTATTTTCTTACGATTGTGGCTGAGCGCCGTCTTCGCCGTCCGAATCCTTGTCCTTCTTGTGCCTCTTCTTTTTACTCGACTTCTTGTCGCCGTTGCTGCACGGTCCGCAATATTCGTACTGAGGGATCGGAAAAAAAAACATTGAAGGAAGGAACAGTTAAGGATAAAATACACGTACATTCCCGATCCGAAAATTTAATTCGACTCAAAATTTCAGTACTTCGCGATGCGCCAAAACTCTGAAAAAATCAGCTTTATTAATGATGTTGAGACTTTTGATTTTGCATAATAATAATGCCAAAAAGTTTTTAACAAATTATTTATAAAATTAAGTGCTCAAAAAAAGATCAGAAAACCTTCTTTTTCTTCTCATTTTAAATGAATTCCTTCACTTTTTAAAATTCATATGAATTTTTTTCAGAATTTTCTTACATTTCAACATTTGTTTTTTCGAAAATTTGAAAAACCTATGTAGAGGCACGAATTTCGTATGTTTCCGCAACACGATTCTACAGTTCACGCGGAAAGTTTCGCGGCGATTGTGCCAACAGTTCCGTAGTCATGGCTTCGAAAAAATGGAAACGGGCGAAAAAAGGAAAATGTAATAACGAAAAATTCAAAAATGTTAGTATGTTCCAACAAAATTCATGTCGCTTCTAGATAATCAATTAATTCATTTGAAGAGAAAAAAAGGTTTACTTATAATTTGTTAAACAATTTTTTTTCGTATTTTTGTTAATAACTATTTGACGTTACAATTGTGCAAAATTAATGTTCTTGGGACTTTTGATACAGTTGATTTTTTCATATTTTTATACCATTGGGAAGTGTTCGAATTCTCGATGAACATTACTTTTGGCTGGGAATGTCCGTGTGAAGAATCCTTAAATTTAATCGATAATCATTGAAGAAATTATTCGAGCTTTCGTTTGAACTTGCCTGGTAAAGCGGCCAGAACGACCCGAAGAATCCAACGTCCTCGGCGAGATTGGGCAACAGCCATAGATGGTGTCTGCCGAGGGTGATTACCCAAAGAAGACAAAAGACAATGACCCTTATTACAGCGAGTGCAAGTATGAAAACGAAGAATCCGGCTCCGGCGACGCTGAGGTAGTAAACACCGTGACGAATCGTCAACGGCCATAGTGGAAAGAGGCAAACTCCTATCGCTCCCAGCACGACGAGAGTGCCGAAGAACCAATAGTAAACTGGTATCGGCTCGTAAATCCACACGTACGCGTCGTTGCAGTCGGCGAAATATTGCTCTATGTGCATTTCCAAGCGTACCTGTCGAACAAAAAACGTCGACCGTTAACGAGACAATCAAACGATAATAAAACTCGATCTTTCAAAAATACACTCTAAATATTTTTCGCAAAGAATAATTGCCAATGATAATTCTCGCTTCGCTCCCAATCCCCGATTATTAGTACGAAATTTTACGGGGTGAGAGCAAAGCGGGCGGCGCATTCGTGAAGAACAAGCGGAAAACATTGGTCGACGACCTTCCAACGACCGATGACAAACATTTTTTTTTTTTACCACATTTCCAATTACTCCAATTATTCTCAGCTATTATTTTTTTATCAATCGCAATTTTACGCGAAGGGTATTGTAAGAAAAAGCTGTCGTTTGAATTAAAAGAAACATTTCTAATATTTTATTTCGAGAGTTATACTTTTTAAACATAAATCGTCAAAAATGAATGAAATAAAAATTTTATTTAATCAAATTTAAATAAATAAACTAACTCAATGAAATGTTATCCAGGAATCTTATGTTCCAAAAAAAAGTAAAACATTCTCGTTTTTGTATAAAAAAAATAATTTCTAAAATTTAATCTGTTACATAAAAAAAATAATTCGCCAAGAATTAATTTAAACAAAAATTTAATGTTTTTCGATGAAACATTAACTACCAATGTTATGGTAAAAAAAAAATCTTTGGCTGACCGTCGTCGTACAAAGAAAAATCATCGAATTTCCTTACTTTCGGTTTTTTCTTGGGTTCCTTTCGTTCCTCCCCTTTCTCCTCGCCGTCCTTCTTGTCCCTCCCGTCCTTTCCTTCGGCCCCATTATTTTTGTCACTTTCCTTGCCCTCGTCCTTCTCCTTCTCAACGGATTTCTTCTCCTCCTTGGCGTCCTTGTTGCCTTTCTTCTTGGCGTTGCGAATTTTGTTCAGCTCCTCCTCGGAGACGACGATCTTCTTAGCCCTGTGAAAGAACTTGTGCCTGAGCATGACGTCGAGGAAGTCGGTAGCCTGTTCGCGCGTCTCGAACAGCGTCTTGTTCCACGGCGAGCTCTCCAGCAGCGCGCCGACCGCGCGCGACCCGGTGAAGTACTCGACATTGTGACTCAGAAATTTGGTCTTCTTCGAAGGTACGTTGTCGCGAATCCATTTGGCGACGGCGTACTCGTCCTTGGCGGGCTTGTCGGCCGTCGCGGCGTCGCCCGAGTTCGGACCGTCCTGCAAACACGCAACGTATTTATTTATTTATTCATATTTATTATTTATTTACATATATATATATATTACAACAGAAAACCCTTATATAAAATAACGGAGCTCTATGGTGCAAGTCATGTGATGTTTTATACATGCAGAGCACAATTGACACTAAAAATGTTACTTAATGCTTAATACTCAATATACGATATCGCATTACATTTTATTATTACTATTATTATGAACTTTACAGAAAGGAAGTGTACCACTTATAAAATCTGCATCTTGTTAACTAATTCCGATAAATTCTCTTATATTATTTTGTTAAATCATTCAGGCTGTATTTTATCTTTTTGTAAAAGGGGTTTTTTCCTCTTGATAAATATAAATAAATATAATCTCTATGCAATAAGGTGGTGGACGTGTGGCAGAGTCAATGGATATATATTGAAAAATAAAATTGATTTATATATTTTCATGTAAATAGTGTTATATAGAAGCAGATGCAAAAAGTAGAAACTTATTTTTTGTTAATAATAATAATAATAATAATAATAATAATAATAATAATAATAATAACAATAATAATAATAATAATAATAATAATAATAATAATAATAATAATAATAATAATAATAATAATAATAATAATAATAATAATAATAATAATAATAATAATAATAATAAATATAGCCTGTATATATATGAGACGTATATATATGAGCTTCTGAGCATGCAATTGATGGAGATGAAACTATTTGAACCGGCGAAAAATTCAAATCGTCAAGGCACTCGACTCAAACTCGCCGAAAGGCAGTTCAACAAAAATCTGTGTGAGCAGATTCTGCGCAACAGGACGGTAGACGCATGGAACGCCTTACCGGTAGATGCAATCAAAGCCGAGTCGACGAATATATTTAAAGACGAAACTGATTTATATATCTTTAGGCCAAGAGCATTAGAAGCAGATCTAAAAAGAGAAACTTATTTTCTGTAAATAAATAATAACAACAATAAAGCGTATGATTTAACAAAATATAATGCGTAAGGTATATAGAGTATTGAGCGACGATTAACATTTTTGGTGTCGTTCATGCTCCGCCACGGTACATAAAGAATAGCACATGAATCGCAGCGACAGTGCGCATTTAACGGCGATCCCAGCACCGTTTAGCTTGTCGCCCTTTTAAACTCTCCGACGGACCGAAAGACGGACAAAGCATATGTCAAATTTTTTACCCGAAAAAAGTTAGAAAAAAAAAAAAAATTAAAAACCAATCAATCACGAAGCACGAGAAATCGGGAATTTGGTGAACGACCGCGGAGCGGATGGACTCTCGTTTTTGTGCTCTAAAAAAATGAAAACAAACAAACAAAAAAACTGAAAAACCCAAAAGTCCTGCGTCGCACGTCATACGGTAAAACTTCCTAACCGCTCACACGTGTCAAACGAATTTACCGTTACGGGCGCTCACCGCGACGCAAATTAATTCGCTCGCTGCCGATCGTACTCGTTATCGAAACACACGTCGATGCCACCGGACTTCGAGAACGACGTTTCGCCGACCGATCGCGTAGCGACTTAATTTCTTTTTTTTTTTCACAGTCTGATCTTTCCCTTACATCTTTGCGTTTCCTGTTTTTCCTCCGCTCAGCCATGTTGTAAATTATTGTCGGGCTCTTGCATGCGTGTCTCTCTCTGCCCGTTCGTGTATGACACGGGACACGGATACGCGACGAGGAGCGTACTGTGACGTACTGTGCTCAGGTACGTATATATATGTGTGTGTGTGCGTATATATATATGTGAAAGCGCTCGCTCGAATCTTCTCGCGCGAGATATTTACTCTCCCACGGTAAAAAGAGTTGACCCGCCGTGCTCCGTCTTGTATACTTTCCGCAATGGAGTCTCGTAGTTATTGACCGAATTGCACGGAGGCGACACGAAGATGACGCTGCATGCCTCTGTTTTCTTCGGTCAAGCAGACTCGAAGTTTCGTATTTTTGCCGCGAGGTTCTCCGTGTGCGCGGCGACACTCTGCGCACCTTTCCCGTTCTGCCGCGCGCAGCAACTCTCTCCTCGCGACAATCCAGCGAAAATTATGACACGACCGTGAAGAGAGAATAACCTGAACGTGCGTTGCAACGACACGCAAATTACGATGGAGTACTGTTAAGGGTTGCTTGAACGACGGGTCGGGTTTGTCGACGGCGCGAAAAAAAATGTCACGAGCTGTCTGAGCGAAGGGTTTGAGCGTCATCGAACGGGTCAGGTGAGTCAAGCGTGTCAACTTCGCAATCGCCCGAATTCGAAGGTACAACAATCATCGAAAACCGCCCGCCCGAACGAAACGTCAAAAAAGTGTTCGCACTCGGAGACGCAAGGTCGATACTTCGATTGTCGTTCTCTAATGTTTCTTGTTTCTTTTTTTTTTTCTTCTCTTTCGAACATCGCACAGTGACGACGAACGAATTTTAAAAACCGTAATTGTCGGAAGAATTGCGCGACAATGTCGAAGAGCAAGGCGGCTTCGCGGAGGATCGCTGCCGATCTGATGTGCAAGAATGGTTGCGGCTTTTATCGCAACGCCGAGTGGGAAGGATACTGCAGCAAGTGCTACAGGGAACATCTGCAGAAGCGCAGGGCGCAGAGGGACAAAACCACCAAGAGTCAACACTACGAAGGGTAAAGAGCGACACTTCTATATACAATTTCGTTGTTAGAAGTTACGACTAGCGGTTAAAAAAACCTTTCTCATGATGTTCCTTTTTTTCGCAAAGCTCGTTCTGAGAAAGTATTTTCTGTATTTTTTTTGGCTTCGTTGTGGAAGAAGCTTTGCCAATAAAGGAATATCATGAGAAAGCTATATGAAAATTTTTATTTTCAACTTTTATGTGTTAATGATATGAATATTACACTTTTTCAACTTTTATGAGGAAGCGATATGGAAACGTTAATTTTCAACTTTTATATGTTAATGATATGGAAATTTCACTTTTCAACTTTTATGAGGAAGCAATATGAAAATTTTAATTTTCAACTTATATATGTTAATGATATGGCAATTTCACTTTTCAACCTTAATGAGGAAGCGATACGAAATAATTTTAATTTTCAACTATTTTCAACGTCAAAGTCGCGTTCCACTTTTATGCAAAACGGCGGGCCGATTTGGGTTGAGCGCATAAAAATACACCAGCATCCTGATTCACTTTGTCGGATCTGTGCTCGGCACAAAAAAATATAAGGAATTATTGGACACGTACATTTTTTTATGTACTTTCGATTTTTAGTGAAGATATCCAAATGATACTTTTACTAGTATTTGCAACCCTGTCATATCCATCATCTTGTGTATTTCTTGTCGTAGAACATGATAGGCACCTGGGTTTTTCCACGATCGCATCCGGAAGCAAAGGAATCGCTGTGAGGAAGCAAAAAAAAAAATTTTAACAAATTTTTTTCTTTAGAGATGTTTCCACGAAAGTCCAATCCGGCAGCTACGGCAGATCGGATGACCCAAAACGGCAGCACGAGAAGAAGAACAAATTGTTGAATATATCGTCGTTCTTCAAGCCGGCTATAAAGAGTAATAGTAATTATTGATTTTTTATCCGATAAAGCGGAACTCTAGCACTGAGAGAGAAAGAAGACTGAGTTGACCGAGAGATTTGTTCCAGCTCACGGCTACGACGACAATCACGACGTGGACAAGGTGAAGGCCGAGAGTCGGGAGCTCCTTGCCCTCATAGCCAAAACCCCCGCGGAGAAGGACGTGCAGAAGTGCATCAATTCTTTTGTCAACAAGATCTTTCAGAACAAGGATTTCAAGAGAATAGAGGAATTGTCCGAGATAGCGCAGAATTTTTATCAGGGCTTCGGAAAGAGGATTGAGAACAGTCCAAACTATGCAGGTATATATTCTAGACATTGTTTCAAGAATATTTTACGAAAATCTCTAGAATGTTAGCATTATTATTATTTAAATTAAATTTAATAGACTATTATTTTGTTACCGCTGCAAAAAGCTTTTCCCCGTTGAAATAAATCGGAGCTGGGCAGTACTGCCAGTACACAAGTACTTTGTTTTTTACGATTTCAAATACCAAGTACGAGTACTTTTGGAGTACACGGGACTTCCGGTTTTTAATTCAATATTTCCACCGGAAGTGACCCATTTCCGGTATGACGTCACTTCCTTGTGATACTTGTGATACTTTGAACTTGGAGTATTTGTTAGTGCTTTGCCCAGTGAAATAAATAATAAATAAATAAATAAATAAATAAATAAATAAATAATGAAAGCAACGTTTTTGGCAGGAATATCGCAAGAGGTGAAAGAGCGCCTGTTGGATTACGTCGAGCGGTACGCGATGACTCTGCTGTACAGAACACTGTTTTGTCCGCAATTTACAACGGACGAGGACAAGGATTTAGCGATACAGAATAGGTGAACTAACAGCAACTAACAGAATGAATTGGATTTCTTTGTAAGAGTATCGCTTAAAATTAACTACATTTTTCATTTATTTTTCTCTACAGAATAAGACAGTTGAATTGGGTGAGCGGCAAGCACTTGGAGTGCAGGATACACGAGACCAGTCCGGAAGTTCGCGAATTGGTTTACACGTCGATAACGGATCTGTTGAACATGGATTCTGCAAAAGCGCCGCAAGAGAAACTCGCCTGCGTCGTTCACTGTTGCAGAAATATATTTCTGTTGCTCCAACAATCGGTCGGTTGTCCGGCCTCGGCCGACGAGTTTCTTCCGGCTCTCATATTCATCGTACTCAAGGCTAATCCGGCCAGACTCAAGAGCAACATCAACTTTGTCACGAGATTCTGCAACGCGAGCCGACTCATGACCGGCGAGGGTGGTTACTACTTTACGAATCTTGTAAGTCCGGAATTTGAAGAAAAAAATCTCCAATGTATCCAAAAATGTCTATCCAAAAAAATTCTCTAATTTATTCAAAAATGTCTCTTCGAAAAAACTTCTCCAATTTGTCAAAAAATTTAACAAAAAAAAAAACTTCTTAAAAAAATCTTTTACAATTTGATAAAAAGAATCCCCTGATAAAACTTTTTGTCATTACCTGTTCGTTGCAGTGCTGCGCGGTGTCTTTTATTGAGAATCTAACCGCGGAGTCTCTGAACATGACTCAGAAAGACTTCGACGCGTACATGTCCGGCGAGCGTGTGCCGGCGAACACTTGGGAATCGGCGTTAACTATATGCGAGGTATGTTATCTCCTTGGAAGACTGATTTCTTTTGGGACGAAAATGTAACTGATATTCTTATTGCATTAATTGTTAAACATTTTTTGTTTCCTCAGAGTCTGCACATGATGTGCGAGGAAGTGACTTTGCTCGACGAGTTGAAAGGAAAAAACGAGAATATCGTAAAGGAGGCCCTCGAGCTTAAGAAAGAGATGTTGGACTTTCACGAGAGGATACGAGCCGAGGTTGACGCTCTGATCGTGCGAACGCCTTTGATTATATCCCGCAGCCAGCGACTTCCAACTAATCTGGACTGCGAACTCGATACCGAATCCTATCAACTTCCGCCTCCGATAATACCGCAGGTAACAAAATATTCATTGCCTTACCAGCTTCGTTTACAATACTGGCGAGCCAGACAAAAAGAGAGAAAAAAAATCGGTTCGTGCCTGTGAGCGTGTAACTTTCCGTGTGAGTCTCTGAGAGTGTTTATGAACGCTGTGAGTGCCTGGGTAAATCTTTGTGAGCATCTGTGCAAGATTCAAACAAAGTTGAATATATATTAAAATATTCTATTTTTGACAAAAACTGTAAAAGGAGTAATCCGTCAATAAAATATCAATATCGATAAGATTCCAAGGACGCACACGGTACTTTATTGTACTTGTTATTTTCATTTCATTTAATTTCATATACAATATTGCATAGATCAATGTAACATTTAGTATTAAATAATTAATATAATACTTCTACGCAAAATACTTTATAATTGTTTAGTCCACGAAAGAAAAATTTACTCGTCGTGGATATTATAAAGATCACTTATTCCTTATTTATATTTATATTTCATATATGGGATTTAGGATTTTCTAATTCCACTATGCTACGAAAGCCGAAATCTCAGGAATCTAGCGTATGAAAGTGATTTTCGAAATCCACTCCGTTATACCATGTGGGATTTTGCATTTTCGAATTCTGCTTTCATATGCTATGATTAATAATAGTTAAATAACGCCCGCTACATAAATTATTCTTTGCGCGCTATAATGCCTAAAGTTCGTAGCATGACTTTCTCTTTTTGGTCCAATTTAATTCTCATCCAAGCTCCGCTAATACGATAATTCAATCCGACAAAAAAACTTCCCTAACCGCTGTCTCACAGCCTGCCCTAGCTTACACTATAGAAGATTAATTGGTGTTTTTTTTATACTCTGCAGATATTCTCGCACATGGCTATCGAAGAAACGGACGGTATGCCAGGTGGGAACAAGCTCTCCGAGACGAACGCCGCGTCTTCCTCGACGGACGACATCGGCTGCATAACTCCCTCGCCGACCTTCGACTTTCCGCCCTTCAGCGACGACTGTGGTCTCGACGGGAGCCGAGCCGACGACGACACGAGTCTCATAAGTCTGGAGGCTGCGTCGGACTTCCTCGGCAGCAACGAGAGTCAGTTGCAGGAACGGGGCGACGAGAAATCGATGCCGGAGAGTCTCCTCGACAATTCGCCGCAGAATCAAGCGTCGAATCTTCCCTCGCCGCTGAAGCCCGCAGCTCGTCCTCCGGGACTGTCCACCGAGGACTATCACGGCTTCACGCTTCAGGGCTCCACGATACAAACGATTCCCTGCAGCACCGGTGATCTATCGCTCAATCATCCGTCGGACTTCGAAACCGACAATTATTCTACGTACTTTCACAACATATAGTCGTACACCGTAGTGTAAAGCTTAACTGTAAGATCAATGATAGCGAATAAATAATGTTAAAGATATTTTTACCTTTTAACAAATTTACTATTGCCGGGGGAGGAAGAGTTTTTTTGTTGGGAAACGCGGAAACAGTCACGCGCAGACTGGAGATGGGCGCCGACTTTGCGACCGGTCATTTTTTTTTTTTTGGTCAATTTGCTCGCTCGATTAAGATGATTAATGCGCGCGAGGAGGATTGACTGTTCGTTCGACATCTTTCGATCGGGTCGAATGGATCAACCTGCGGCTATAAGGCGAACGGCCCAATTATTGACCGTGGCCCTATTAGTGCTCGTTAATCATATTATTTACGATAGAAAATTCCATTTATGTCCGGCATGCTCACATTTTTTTTTTTGTACATTCTTTATATTGTTCATCGTGTGATTGACGAGCATCGAGACAAAATGTTATAACATCGTCGGTTTTCAGAGTTTTATCTGTGAAGCCGCCGGAGACTAGCTCAGGCTTGTTCACGCTAGGGCTGTAGTTGAGCTTTTTTAGCCGGCCAAAACATCTTATCTGGCTAATGGACATTATAGTTTGGACATCATGTTTTCCTCATGGTCCTCATGGACCATGTTCCTCATGGACATCATGTTTTCATAATTGGACATCATGTTTTCCGTGAAAAACTTTGTACTATCGATTTTCATTACTCTCTTTTTAAGTAAGCAAAGTGTTTCTTTTTCTCGACGCAACGATCAACGAATTATTGTCCACATAACACGAACATTTTTCTGAAATATTACGAAAATAGTAGTAGTAGTAGTGGAAGTGAGTTTATTAACAAAATATTATTTCCATCTGTTTCAACGATATTTTGTTAAGATTTGAAATATTGAAAAATGTTTCGTTGCAATATTTCGGTAGATTATTTCAAAACATTATATTCCCCGTCATTCAGAAATATTTCAGAACATTTGAAATATTTGGGCAAAGTCCTAGCGTGAACAAGCCTGAGCTTCTTTCCGGCGGTTTCACTGTTAAAACTCTGAAAGTCGACGATTTTATAACATTTTCTCCCGACGCTTATTCAATCAAATGACGCACAATATAAAGAATCTAAAAAAAGAAAAATGTGAGTATGCAGATGATAAATACAATTTTACATCTCAAGTAATATGATTAAAGGGCGACGGTCAATAATTGGGCCGTTCATCTTAAAGCCTCAGGCCGATCCATTCTACCCGTTCGAAAGGATACCGAACGAACAATCAATCCTCCCTTCACCGCATCGATCATCTCAATCGAGCGATCGAGTATCGACGGAATAAAAAAAATTGTGTTGACCCCGACGTGATTTGAACACGCAACCTTCTGATCTGGAGTCAGACGCGCTACCGTTGCGCCACGGAGTCTCTTGTATTTCGTCCCTTGCGATGCGAGCTCAATAGCGCTCCGCGCGTTGACGAAGCCGTATCGTCGTCGCCGCCGCTTCTCCCGATCGCACCAGCACAGTGTCCGCCTCGAGCGAACAACAATTCGTCCCTCGAAATCGTGCAAAAACGTTTCACCGCCTTCCGCGACAAACAAACGAAGAGTTCTTATCTTCGTTTCTTTTTTTTATTAACTTTTGTTGTATCGTCCGCAAAATTCAAAAGCTGGAGCCAATGGCGATCGATCTTCCCCCACCACGCGCCCGGCAGGGACGCGACCGTTTTTTTTATCGCTACAAATTCGAACGCGCTATCGGCAATTGTTTATTTAACAATGTGCCCTAAACGCCGATAGTCGCGCTTCTTGGCGGTTCGCGCAGGCTGACAGGTGAGTAATGCACGATCTACTGATCGATTGAAACTTAAAAAAAAAAAGTAAACACAAACGGATTCGTCGAATCGCCCGTGCGACTAAAACAATTCGCCGCACGCTGAGCGTTTCGTGGGCGGGAAGAATTTGCCGGACGTCTTCGATTCCCCTGTCAATTGACCTTATCGATGAACAATAAACTCCGGACAATCGTGAACGGTACGCAGAGTTTCTCACTCGATCTTGGATACATTAGCGCTCTTCGCGCGACACGAAAGTCTCGTTGTTTGCGGCGTCGAAAATGTTTCATAACCTCAAAAAGAGGAGAAAACCGAGGAGAGACTTCTTCGGCGTCCGGCCTTCGACGCTTCGCGATGAGGATTTTTTCGTTCCTCGACCCGGTGCCATTGCTGGTGGAGATTTTCGCGACAGCCGCCTGTCTCGTTGATTCGTTCGTGTTGCCGAAAACAATTCGCAGAGGCGCGATATCTTCTGGGCGGGAAGAATCGCCGGACGGCTTCGATCCCGTGCCAATTCGCCTCGTCGATTTATCAATAAATTCTGGGGAATCTCAAAAGGCACGCGGATCGTTCACCTCGATCGAAAAAAAATCACGGCTCTTTCGTCGAACGCGAAAATCTCGTTTGTTTATTTATTTATCTCTTTGGTGGTTTGTTCGCGGGTTTGTTTTGATGAGAAAACCTTTTTAGAAATTATATATATATATATATTAGAATTAGAAATTATATATATATATATAATTTTAGAATATATATATATATATATATACATACAAGTTGTAGTCTTTTCAATTTGATGTAAGGTAGTATAATCGACTCTCTATAATTAATATTCTAAAGAGATTATTAAGCGTTCGTCCACCCTGACCGATGCGCGCTATGTATTAGAATTTATATATTTATTTGTTGATCAACGGACAATGGCCTTTTATACATGTAAAATAAATAGTCTTTTCGCTATAACACAATCGTAGAGTAGAAATACATGTCAGAATCGTCATATCGACTTAAAGATCGACAGATTGAGATGTTCTACAATTTGCATCGTTGTAAGTATCGTAAGTTTCATGACAAAAAAATATTAGCGATATATGGTTTTACGGCGTTTGGCCACCGGCTCTCTGCAATGAAATTTTTTGTTCCTTTCACCGCAGCATGGCGGATAGATATGCACGTGTAATCGTCACATGTAAATAAATAAATAAATAAATAAATAAATAAATAAATAAATAAATAAATAACATAAGCATTCAATAGAAATATACATTAGAATCGACACATCGACGTAAGGCGGTCCTTGCGAACATTGTTCACTTTGCATAAGTTTCAGATAAATGAGAGGGAATTCCAAATACTTTTCGATGGTATAAAAATCTAAGAAAAGTCTGGCATAATAAAGGTGCTGAAAGGGTTAATTTTGCATAATAATAATTCCAATATGTTATTAACAAATTGATGAAAAATAAAGTTTTTCAACAGATCTCCCAGGAGCATAACTTTTTTTTTTTTTTTATGAAATCTTTACTTTTTTCTTAACTTAAAAAAAAATGATTCGTTCATTTTTCTGAATACTTATTAATTTTTCAGATTTTTAAATTCACTTTGAATTCTGTGAATATCTACCCATTTTCACATAAAAAAAAAATTGAAGTGAATTTAAAGATCTGAAAAATTCATACATATTAAAAAAAATAAACGAACCATTTTCATTAAAATGAAAGTTAGGTTTCCTGGAGATGTGTTAAACAATTTTATTTTTCCTCAATTTGTTAATAACATCTTGGAATTATTATTATGCAAAATTAATTTTTTTGGCACCTTTAAAATGCTTGATTTTTCTCAGATTTTTATAGCATTGAGAAGTGTTTGAAATTCCTTCGCATTTATCTGAAACTTATGCAAAGTGAACACTGGTTGCAAGGACTACCTTAAAAATTGATAAATTGAGAAGTTCATAAGTTAAAAATAACTTATGAACTTCTCAAAAAAATTAATTTTGAAAAAAAGCTTCCTGTATGAGGGAGCAAAGAAAGGGAAGAACGTTTTTGGCGTTTGGCATTCAACTCAGTGATGAAAAATTTGGTTACTTTGTCCACAGGATGGCTGGTAGAAATGCGCGCAACAGCGATGTGTCGGAGGACGAGATGGAGACGGACGCGGCGGTCGACGCGGGAATCGACTCCGACGAGGAGGGCGGACTTCGCGTCGACGAGGAGATCTACATTCCTCCACCGCCTACGCGAGCCGATCTCGAGGCCGGCGCGCCGAGGCTCATGATCGACAGGATCGTCAATGAAAATTTCAAAAGTTACGCAGGCAAAGTGAGCATAGGCCCGTTCGACGAATGCTTCTCCGCTATAATAGGACCCAACGGCAGTGGCAAGAGCAACGTCATTGACTCCATGCTCTTTGTATTCGGATACAGATCCAGCAAAATTAGATCGAAGAAAATATCCGCCCTCATTCACAACTCGTCGCAACGCACCGGCATCAGAAGTTGTTGCGTCTCCATACATTTCAGACGTATCATAAATAAGGTACATTTTCCATTAATTAGTCATTTTTTATTTTTAATTACGTATTAATTTCTAATTATCTATTAATTTTTAATTACGTATCATTTTTTAATTATCTATTCATTTTTAATTGTGTATTCATTTTTTATAATCAATTTTTAATTTTTAGCAATTTTTTTTTATCATAATTATTAAAATCATATGATTTTTTTCCTGCGAAAATTTACTTGCGACGCAATTTGTTCAATAACGATAAGATGTATTTCACAGGCAGACGGAACTTTCGAGACCATTCCAAACAGCGGAGTTGTGATATCGAGAACGGCGTTCCGGGACAACTCTTCGTTCTACGAATTAAACGGGAGAAAAGTGCAATTAAAAGAAATTGCCAAATTGTTGAGATCCGAGGGGATCGATCTGGATCACAATCGTTTCTTGATTCTCCAGGTATCCAAAATATACGCTAACTTAATTTAAAAGCACAGGACGGCGTCACTCTCATGGACACGTCACATAGCCACTCATGGACACTCAAGGACCCTCATGGACACCCATATTTCGCGTGTCTGAGTGTCATTGAGTGTTCACGAGCGTTATGTATGCGTAAATCCAAATCGAGCTATTTTCGTATGTCTAAAGTAATTTTTATTCATTTATTTTTTCAATAGGGCGAAGTGGAGCAAATAGCGATGATGAAGCCCAAAGGCCAGAACGAGAACGACACGGGTATGCTGGAGTTCCTCGAGGACATAATCGGCACGTCTAGGTACAAGGAGCCCCTCGAAAAGCTGTCGCAGAAGGTCGAGTTGCTCACCGAGCGGAGAGCCGAGAAACTGAATCGTCTGAGGGTCGTCGAGGCCGAGAAGGACGCCCTCGAGGAGCCGATGCAGGACGCCGTTAGGTATCTGAGGATGGAGAACGCGATAACGAAGTGCCAGCACCAGCTCTATCATTGCAAGCGGTGAGTAGCCGCGAATAAGTTCGTCCACATACTTTGTCCAAATACTTTGTTCAAACACTTTGTCCCGGTACTTTGTCCTGATACTTTATCCCGATACTTTATCCCGATACTTTGTCCCGATACTTTGTTCCGATACTTTATCCCGATACTTTGTCCAGATACTTTGTCCAGATACTTTGTCCAGATACTTTGTCCAGATACTTTGTCCAGATACTTTGTCCAGATACTTTGTCCAGATACTTTGTCCAGATAATTTGTCCAGATACTTGGTCCAAATACTTTGTCCCAATAATTTGTCGAGGCATTTTTAATATATCGAACTCTTCGTCCACTGTTCAGGTCCGAGACAAACGCCGAGATAGTCGAGCAGGAGGGCAAGAAAAACGAGCTCGACAAGGACTACGCGGACCTCGTTGCGGAGATGAAGAGGATTCACGATGAGAAAGACGCGAAGAATCGGTTGTTCAAGGAGAAGTGCAAACGCTGGGACTCGTTGCAGAAGGAGAAGGACTCGTTGACGTCGAAGTTCGACGAAATAAGAAAGCGCGACGAGGCGCTGCACGCCGAGCTCGTCGAGACGAACAAGCGTCGAAAGGAGAACATGGCCTCGTTGAAAACGGAAGCCGCGGCGCTCGCCGAGCTCGAAAAGGTCCCGGAGAAGAGCGCGAAGAGCATCGAGGAGTGCGAGGAACTCGCCGAGAAGACCCAAGTCTCGCGCGACAAGGAGGAATCCGCGCTGAAGGAGCTCATGAACGGCCTAAAGGAAAAAACCGAGCCGCTGATGAAGGACCGGAAGGAGCTCGAGACGAAGCTGATAACGCTGAGAAAGGACGTCGATCAGGCGAAGGCGACATACGATCTCGCCGAGTCGGAGCTCAACATTTACACGTCCATCGAGCAGACTGAGAACGACAAACTAGCCAAGATCAGGGAAACCGTCGAGAGGACCACCGACACGCTGAAGCAGCGCAAGGAGCAAATGCTCTCTCTGAACGCAAAGATACCAGCAACGACCGAGAGCCTAAAGAAAGCGCAGAGCGAGCTCAACGACGTGATCGCCCGCGAGGCGGAGATGGAGTCGCGGCTCAAGAGCAAGAGACACCAGTTCGAGGAGCACAGATCGTCGATGAACGCGAGTCGTTCGCGAAACAGAGTAATCGAGGCCCTAATGCAGGAGAAGAGGGCCGGAAGAATTCCGGGCCTCTTCGGGAGAATGGGCGACCTCGGCGCGATCGACGCGAAGTACGACGTCGCCATATCGACGGCCTGCGGTGCTCTGGACAACGTCGTCGTCGACACGGTCGAGACCGCCGAGCGGTGCATCCTCTTCCTTCGTCAGAACGACATCGGTCGCACGAGTTTCGTTCCCCTGGACAAACAGGCTCGTTTTTTGGCGCAATGCTCTCAGAGGATCCAAACGCCGGAGAACGTTCCGAGACTCTTCGACCTCGTGAAGGTCCAGGACGAGAGGGTGCTGCCGGCTTTCTACTTCGCTCTGCGCGACACCCTCGTCGCAAACGACCTCGACCAGGCGACGCGCATAGCGTACGGAGCACGTCGGCATCGAGTCGTGACGCTAAAGGGCGAGCTCATCGAGGTCTCGGGAACGATGAGCGGCGGCGGAAGGAGCGTTATGCGAGGGCGGATGGGCCAGAGGGTCGTCGGTAACGACACGACCGCAGCGGACATCGAGAAGCTTCAGGCCGAGCTGGACAAGGTCTACGAGGAGTGCCATTGCCTACGGCTGAGGCAGCAGCCGCTGGAGGAGCAGGTTTACACGCTCTCAACGGCGCTGAAGGACATGACGCTCGATCGGGGCAAATACGAGATCGAGCTTAAGGCGCTTACGGTCCAGGAGCCCTCGCTGCGCGCCCAGCTCGAGGCCCAGGAGGAAAAAGCCGCGCAGGCCGTCTCGGACCCGAGGCGGGTGAAGCAGCTGACGAAAGCGCTGGAGAAGGCGCGCGACGAGCTCGAGCGTACGAAGGAACGCTCGAGGGAGACCGAGGATGCCGTCGCTCGGCTCAGTCAGGAGATCGAGGCGATGTCGGGCGGTCGCGTGAAGGAGCAGCAGAAGAAAATTAACGCCCTGACGAAGAGCATCGACAAGGCGAAGGCCGAGATCGTGCGGCTCAAGGTCGCAGTCAAGACGGCCGAGAGGAACAAGAAGAAGGCCGAGCAGAAGATCGAGACGCTCGAGAACGACGTTAAGGCGTGCGAGAAGCAGATCCGCGAAAAGCAGAGTCAGAAGGTCGAGTTCGAGAACGAAGCGAAGATCATCCTCGAGAAACTCGCCGAGCTCAACGAGGCGCTCACCGAGAGGGACGAGCTCGCGGCAGGTTTGAAGGAGGAGCTCAGCGGACTGACGAGTCGCGAGAGCAAAATGAAAGCTTTGAAGATCGATCTCGATCAGAAGATCAGCGAGAGCGACAAGGCTCTCAAGGAGCTTCAGAAAATGATACCCGAGTACACTCGGAGAATCGCCGCTCTGAAGCTCCAGGAGGTGCCGGGCGAGCCGCCCGAAACTCTGAAGGACCTCACTGACGAGGAGGTCGAGGCGCTTAACGGCAAGAACGTCGCCGCTCAGCTGCAGAAGGTCAAGCAACGATTGCCGGCGGAGATTCCCAACATGCAGATCATCAAAGATTTTTACGTCAAGGAGGCCGCGTATCTGCGGAGAACGGCCGATCTTCAGGAGATAACGGAAGCGAGGAACAAACTCCGGGACGTTCACGACACGGCGAGGAGAAGAAGAGCCGACGAGTTTCTCGCGGGTTTCACCGTGATGACGAGCAAGCTCAAGGAGATGTATCAGATGATAACGATGGACGGCGACGCGGAGCTTGAGCTCGTCGACTCGATGGATCCGTTCAGCGAGGGCGTCGTCTTCAGCGTTCGGCCGCCGAAGAAGTCCTGGAAGAACATAAGCAACCTAAGCGGCGGCGAGAAGACTCTCAGTTCGCTCGCTCTGGTCTTCGCTCTTCATCACTACAAACCCTCGCCGGTCTACTTCATGGACGAGATCGACGCGGCTCTCGACTTCAAGAACATATCGATAGTCGGTAATTTCATCAAGGAGAGGGCGAAGAATTCCCAGTTCATCGTTGTCTCGTTGCGAGAGAACATGTACGAGCTGGCGAACACTCTCGTCGGTATTTACAAGACCTATGACGCGACCAAGACTGCCCTGCTGGATCTGCGCGGTTACATCAGGGAGTTCGGACTGTATATTGTGCAGAGCAGCCAGCAGACGGTTAAGAATCGTTACGGCTCGCAACCTGCGAAAACCATGACGCAACCGCTGCCCCGGGAGGTCGAGACGGCCGGTGGATCCGGACGCGGTGATCAACCGATGACAGCCACTTGTCCGGCCGCTATGGAGGACAGCGCATCCCTCGCTCCAACCTCCGCGGCGAACGTCTCTCTCGGGTAAAGACAATCAATTGTCTTTTTTTTTTGTCGCAATTTTCATAGCTTTGGGGAGACCGGAGCGCTTGACACTAGTCAAATGAGTACTTGATTTTTTTTAAGGCGTTTGTACAAAGTTTTACTTCACTCCGTGCGAAAAAGGCAGTTTTACGCACGCTAAGCGTATGTAAAAGCCCCATTTTCGTGATTGCACTCGTGTGATTGCACTCGTGTGATTGCAGCATTCGCCTTTGGCTCGTGCTACAAGCTCACACTCGTCAGAAAAAGTTTTTTTCCGACTGCGCTAAAATAATCACATTCCTTGCATGCAATGCGGGCGGAAAATAGCCTATTATTGACCGATGATCATTATTAACATATGCCCATGCGCAGTACAATTCCATTACTCTCTAGGGAGTAATAGGGCTCATTACTCCCTCTCGAAGCTCTATTACTCCCGGGTCAGTAATGGTCATTGGCGAGTATGACGATTTTGCGACGCAAGAAATGTGGTTATTTTAACGAAGTCGGAAAAAATATCGTATACCACAAGGGAGGAAGTGCTTTTTCACCTCATGTGAATTTCTGCCCTCGCTTCGCTCGGGCATCAAACTTCATGCTCGGTGAAAAAACGCACTTTCCTCCCTTGTGGCGTAATATACTATATCACACTAGTATCGTAAATGACTATTATGTAACTCATACATCAAAAGTGCTAATATTCGTGACTGCCGAAAATGGCATAAGTGGCGGTTTGCAGCCAAGTGTTCTATAAATACCCGGCGTATGCGCACATCGCTTATGCACGCTGGATGTACAGCGCCACAATTAGCAGCCACTAAGTAGCACTTCTCCTGCATTCGTTACAGAATATATGCAATACTAGCGCGGTGTAGCGAACATCATTCGTGGACTGTGAAGTGAGTGTAAAATTCGCTTTACAGCACTTGTATTACAAATTGCTATTACGCATCTATTGATTATAGTGGGTGGTTATTTGTGTTGCAGCAGATATCCAGAAGACAAAAAAAAGTTTATTGCAATGGATTTGCAAAAATATTAACGGGTTTGTGCTCTTTTTCAAAAAGGTACATATTTGTTCAATTTTTTTCAAAAAATCGTTCGTAATTTACCCGCGATTTTGACTATTACGGCTCATTCTATTTCTTGGCAGATACTCTAGGAATTCACTATATAGATATTCGATAATATTTTCCGTTTCAAGATGACAGTTCGTTTATGAAGAAATTTTGTCGGTGGATAAACAAAGCGCTTTCATTTTTAAACGGAAAATACTATCGAATATCTAGATGGTAAATTTGTAGAACATCTTTCAAGGAAGAGAATGAGCAGTAATACGATCAAAAACGAGAAAAAAATGTGGATTATTCTTTGAAAAAGTTAAACAAATATGTACCTTTTCGGAAAAACCAGTTGATATTTTTTCAATTCCATTGCAATTAACTTTTTTCTGGCTTGTACACAATCAATAGATGTGTAAAAGATTGTATAAACGACTTTGAAAATGTATCACTTATTTGAATAGTGTGAAGCGCTCCAACCTCCTTAATTTATATTATAATTCGCCGATTATTAATTTCCATTGTATTTTTCTGTCGATCATCAGGCTTGGAGATCTGAGTCTTCCACCGACACCGAACAAGACTCCGACGAGTCGGTACAGCTCCTCGTCCGACACGGTCGCCGGAACGCCGGAAAATCGCCCAACGCGGAAAAGACGCAGACTATAATTTTAATTATTTGTTTTAAAAAACAATTTTTTTTACACGATAAGATAAATTCAAATACTATAAAAAACATATAGATTTTTATAAAGCAAGTAGATGAAACGGGCGAATAAAAGAGCCAGTGAATTTTTCGATGACAATTGACCGATGAAGTTACTCGGACAGCGTGACATATGACCCTGAAGATATCTGCACGAAACTAAATTCCACGAAATTCCAGGAAGTTCGTGCATTGCATTGCACGAACTTTTCTCGTGGAAGTTCACTTGGAAAATTAAATTACATGAGTAAACAATTTTTTACTTTATTTTCCTAAAGCCGTGCATCGATGGACTTATATTCTATATTCAAATCAATATATCAAAATGGAAAATTGTTTCAATATATTATATATTATATATTATATATTATATATTATATATTATATATTATATATTATATATTATATATTATATATTATATATTATATATTATATATTATATATTATATATTATATATTATATATTATATATTATATATTATATATTATATATTATATATTATATATTATATATTATATATTGGCTGGCGAAAGATGAAATTTGGTGCTACGCAGATATCTTCAGAGTCATCACGAAGCTATCCACCCAAACTCCCGCAGGAACGGAGACGATTCCATTTCTCGGCTCAGCACTCGGTCGGCAACTCGGTCTTCCGTGCCGATTATGTCCTCGAGGACCTCCAGCATACCCGGCTCGTTTTCGCTCTCGCCTTCGGGCTTCGTCGAGGTAATTTCGGCTTCGCCCTGTTGAAAAAATGAATAAAAAAAATTAAGATCGATAGAAAAAATTAATAGAAAAAAAGAAAAATGTCACTTAAAACATACGAAAACGCTCTTGGAACTCGGCCACCTCCTTATCGCGTTCCTCGTTCCGTGCGAGTGATTAGAAGTCCGATCGAGCGACGCCGGGATCCCGAATCGTACTCCGATCCGTCGAGGAAGTTTTTTTTTTTTTTTTTTTTTTTTTTTTTTTTTTTTTTTTTTTCAAATCGCCGATAGTCTTCGGTACGGCAATCGCTCGCGACCGCTCGCCGGACGGCTCGCGGGGAGCGAAGAGGATTCCGAGCGTCGCCGCGAAAGCTGGTGGGAGGAACGGCGATTGCACTTGTATAAATCAGGAGAGTCCGGTGTATGATTCTGTAAAGAGAGAGAGCAGTGCAAAATGGCCGCGAAGACAACGAGGACTATGGATAGCGGCGGTGCCGACGGTGCGCCCGCGACCGGACCGCAAGGTACCGATCAAGCCGAGGGCGCGACGTCCGACTCCAATTTGAATACATTTTTTTTTGTTTTTTTGTTTTTTTTTGTGGATCGTTGACCTATGCAATTGATGGTCGAGCGAGATAGTGTCGATTCGGAAGTGATTTCGCGATAAATATTTTGATTACTAAATTATCTATGAACGTTCGATTAGGAGGAAATACGCCGATCGCGTGAGCAACGAGCGCACCTTGCGTTTATTGCACGGACGAGTGCGCAATACTCTGCCGCACTCGTTGGGTCAAGGTAACCGGCGTGAAAGTGTGCGTTTCAATCGCGTTACCCCACAGTCGTCGAACGAATGTAAAAATCCCTGTCGCGAACACCCGGAAGACTTCCGATTTTAGCGATTTTTCATTCGATGCGTATCGTCCTCGCCATATGGTGTATAATTTTAGCGCGCTCGCAACTAGCGTTTCATTATTTTAACAACAACTTACACCGTACATGTTTATGATGAAGAAAAAAAAGTATCATTTATAGTTTCGCGACTGTTAAAAAAATGTGCGTGTACGAACGTAAAAATCCGTGTCGGGAACGCCCGGAAGACTTCCGGTTTTAGCGATTTTTCATTCGATGCGTATCGTCCTCGCCTTATATTGTATAATTTTAGCGCGCTCGCAACTAGCGTTTTATTTTTTAATAACAACTTATACCGTACATGTTTATGATGAAGAAAAAACATAGGTATCATTTATAGTTTTGCGACTGTTAAAAAATGTGCGTGTACGAACGTAAAAATCCGTGTCGGGAACGCCCGGAAGACTTCCGGTTTTAGCGATTTTTCATTCGATGCGTATCGTCCTTGCCTTATATTGTATAATTTTAGCGCGCTCGCAACTAGCGTTTTATTTTTTAATAACAACCTATACCGTACATGTTTATGACGAAGAAAAAACATAGGTATCATTTATAGTTTTGCGACTGTTAAAAAATGTGTGCGTACGAACGTAAAAATCCGTGTTACGAACACCCGGAGGACTTCCGGTTTTGGCGATTTTTTTATTCGATGCGTATTGATCTTGGCTTATGGTGTATAATTTTCGCGCGCTCGCAACTAGCGTTTTATTTTTTAATAACAACTTATACCGTATATGTTTATGATGAAGAAAAAAAATAAGTATCACTTATAGTGTCGCGACTGTTAAAAAATGTGCGTGAACGAACGTAAGGTGTTGGCTCATGGTGTGTCGTTTTAGCGCAACGAGCGTTTGATTTTGTTTTTATCACGGTTAACGATTTCGAGGGTTTTAAATGATGCGAATATTTCGCGAGGTAAACAAGCAACCCTGTATGTGTTTACGCTGAAGAAAAAAAAAAAGTAAAAATTGATAATTTCGAAGCTCTTAAAAAATTTACGAGTGCGCAATGTGCAGCAGAATCAAGCTCTCATAGGATTCCCCGGTGAACGATTCTCGTATTTACTATCAATTTATCAGCGACAACTGATAGCCAATATGTAGCGAACGACGAGATTCAACATCGCCGGCTACTGTGCCGATGAGCGATCAATCGCGATTTATCGTCGCTAAAATCGGTTGACTAATCCGTAAGCGAGATAGTATTCGTTTCGTGGCCAATAGCGAATAGTAGACTCGTCGGCAAGCCGTTAAAAATTTGCCTCCGCGATAACAAGCACTCTGCGTCACGACACTATTTGATTCATATTTTATGTACGTTTTTAAATGTCGAACAACACTCGAAACTGCGTGACTCTATCGTAGATAGATTATTGCGCGGCAGCATCGTAGTACGGATCAATGAGCAATTTAGGTCGATATAATATCGATATCTTCAATGAGATTCAGAAATTCCAGAAAATTTATTAAATCTTTTATCTCGCGCCCCGGGGATTTCCCTATTGTTATTAATAGGAATTTTCCTCTTTACTTCAGGTCTATGGCAGGAGAGATATTTCCAAGTGATTCTCCTCTTTCTGGGCTTCACGCTGGCATATGCGATGAGGATCTGCATGAGCGTTGCTATCGTCGCGATGACGACCCCGCCGGAATCGGAATCGAACTATAAGGTGAAAGGCCGAAGATTTCACTATCGTAACTTTTCGCGCTACGGCGGAAGAAGAAAGAAAGAATGTCATCTCGACCAGTAATCTCGAGCGTAACTTTCCACCGATAAATTCCTCTTGTTCGTCGAGCGTTCTGCAATCGATAACGATAATTTATGAACATAAACACGTCGTTGGAACATCGATCATCCGAAGGAAAACGGGTTATTCAATTAACTCCGGGCACTCGAGATTATATCTTGGATTTAATGAGATCATTGCCACCACGAATAATCGCGTCGCTCGGACTCGTTTTCCTGATGTTTACTGATTTGTCACCGTTATTTTAATTGTTCTTTTTTTTTCTTTCTTAGAGTTACGACTGGGACACTACCGAGACGGGATTGATACTCAGCTCTTTCTTCTGGGGCTACACGATCACCCAGATACCCGCTGGTGCGTTGGCGAGAAGCTGGAGCGCCCACAAATTGCTGACGATCGGTGTTTTTCTATGCGCGATATTCAGTCTCCTCACTCAGTTCGCCGCCGATCTCGGAGGATGGGGTCTGGTCTGTGCCTGCAGAGTGGGCATGGGTCTGTGTCAGGGCTGCGTCCTACCTTCCATTCACACTCTTCTGTCCAAGTGGGTACCGCCCTCGGAAAGGGCCAGACTCGGTGAGTTTTTTATCTATCGGCCGATCAAGCCGGTACTCGCGTGCACATGCTTCGTCTATGATTTTCTATGATTTTCTATGATTTTCTATGATTTTCTATGATTTTCTATGATTTTCTATGATTTTCTATGATTTTCTATGATTTTCTATGATTTTCTATGATTTTCTATGATTTTCTATGATTTTCTATGATTTTCTATGATTTTCTATGATTTTCTATGATTTTCTATGATGCGATTTGATTTTTCTTATTACTTTGTATTACTTTTATGATTTTTGGCTCGTGCGATAAATAATTATTCTTTACCGTGTCCAGGAAGCATCGCTTACGCCGGAGCTCAGTTCGGCGCGGTTGTAGCGGACGTGATTTCCGGACCTCTGGCAGCCTCGACAGCCGGATGGCCGAGCATCTTCTACTTCTTCGCGGGAGTGTCGATCCTGTGGACGATCGTGTTCTACTTCTTCGGCGCCAATTCCCCGAGCACGAGCTCTCGCATCAGCGAGGAGGAGAAACTCTACATAGAGTCGAGCCTCAACAGCGGACAGGACGAGAAAGCTGATCCCAAGGTCCGCTCAGATCGTTATATAGGTCGCCCGGACGTAGTCGTCCGAGGGCTACGAATTCCTGAGGCGGAGAAAAACATCTTCTGGATTTTCCATTCTTCGGGAGACAATTTTTTTTTCTATTCTTCGTGATTATCGTTTAACTTCGCTCTCGATCGCGACGCCGCGAGAGCCTTTCGCTTTTCATACGCGCGTAGGAATTCTCTACTGCGACGTGAATTCCTGCAACAGGCATTAAAATTGCAAATCGCGAAACTTCTCTGTCTCACAATATCCTCGTCACGTACGTTGGTTTCGAGTCATCGATACACTTCTCGAGTGCAACGAAAAAGCGATAAAGTGAACGTACGATTTACTCCCCGCTAGCTTCGAATTTGCTATCGTTTCTACGTGTTTTTGATGTTTTCGTTATCACGGAAACGCGCAGTTTGCGCCGACGGAGAGCGAGGAGAAAGATAATCGCGTCGATGAGTGCAATAACATCGCCCGTAACGAGTTTTAACGATGTCTTTTTTGTTTCTCGAGCCTTCTAATCACACTTCTCTAATAACGTCTCTGCCACTCGTTTCTCGGTGCCCGACCTCGAGGACTCTAACTTTCATAGCGAACGCAAGGACGTTTTTTAAATCAAAAAAATTATTTTTATTTGATGTCGCATCAACTGCTATGGTTATTAATGACCGGATCTACGATTTTTGGGGATACCTCAGTATCAGAGTTGGCGAAAATACAACAAAAAAATACTGATAATACAAAAGGCTTTTTGCACTTAAAGTAGATTGATAAGTACTTAGTTTGAGTCCTAAAATACGTCGTAGTCAATGATATTTCATTTTCATTTTTTCTAATTAAATTTCACTTTTGACATGTTTTTTCATACTTGACATTACATTTTTTTTTGCACATTGGAGATTTATCATTATTTTCAATTCAAACTTTTTTTTATACTTTCACATACGATATTTTTTAGCATCTGACACTTTCTCATATTTCTCATTCAATACGTTGTTTGTGTTACGAATTTAAGATTTTTTTTTCCATTTGAAATTTACTTTAGGCATTTGACATTTGACATTCGGAATCTGAAATTTTCTTTTTTTTATCCTTATCTAATGATTCAGATAAGGATAAGTGTTTTCAACATTTTTTATTCCTTTCTGTTGACATTTTCCAAGCAAGTATTTTGGCTCCAGATAATTGCACATGCGTTCTTAAAATTCAAATGTAGATGTGAGTGTAAAAATATTTTGTATTTTATACTTAATTGTCCCAAAAAGTACTTTAAATGCCAAAGGAGTATTCGAGTACTGAAAGTACCTAAAATATACCATGTTTTTCAAAAACTGCCCAGCTCTGTTCAGTACGAGTGAACGTTGACTGTATCATCGATAGATCGTTGAGTCCGCGAGTTCCTTGCAACGTCGTCCGGTGCACGTACAATTTTATTTTTATTTTTTCAACCTTGCACAGTATTTAAACTTCGGGGGCTTATCGGCGATATTGTAGAATCAATTTGCGTGCGATCCAAAACCTTGGCCGTCGCTATGTCGGTTTCCGTCAAGCCGCGGTGTAATTATATATTCGAAGATAAATACGTCTTAACGGTCACCGGATCCGAGGTGTTCAGCGTATTCGTCGCGTGCAAGTAGCCTCGTACGATTGTTGTTCACTATCCAACAACAAGAAAATTGCGCAAACGTCGAGCCGTACTATCGAGCATAGAATCTTTACGAGGCCTATCGGGCCTCTGGATCTTGAACCATCCAAGAATCTCAGGGTCATCCTTGCAGCATAGATATATATATTTTTTTATGTTCTTTTTTTTTCTTTCGCACGCGTCGAAAGTGTGATAAGTAATAATCATTACATTCCCTGGACACTCGAGACTCCGTTTAATTGAGATAACCGTTCGATGTTGCAGGTGGCGAAGACACCGTGGAAGGAAATTTTCACCTCCGTGCCCGTTTGGGCGCTCGTCGTCGCACATTGCGGACAAAATTGGGGATTCTGGATGATCATCACCGAAATTTCTATATACATGAGCCGCGTTCTCAAATTCGAACTGGCCGAGGTGAGAAGACAATGCGCGGAGAATCCGCGGATCTCGAACGAACGTGGAAATTAATCGATCGATCAATCATTAGTCACGATTAATCATTAGTCATCAATTGATTAATCATTAGTCACGACCCAACAAACACGAAAGAAGATTGAAGATCGGACACTCTTCCTGGCGCGTGATGCTCCAGACGTGCAATGACACGGCTGTAACACGCCCGCCGGCAGTGTGCACTCGTCGCATTCTTCCATCAAATATTTACGAAGCGATATCTTATGCACCGGAAAAAAAAGAATCAACAAAGAAGAAAATCACAAAAATTGATATTGTTACATTGTCATTTGTTTATCTACGAGCTGAATAACAGAGTCATTCTCGTAGCAGAGCTCTCGAGAACCTAGATTACTCCAATTACAACTTCTCTAGTGTCCCGCTAGACGATAAGATATATGCATATATATTTTCTTTTCATTTTTTTTGTTCATTCTTGTTTTCATTATCTTGCATTCCCATTTTAATTTTTCTTTCATACTATTTTCCATTTTTTTTTCATTGCGTAATTTAATAATGCGATTTTAATTGGATGTGTTTTTGTTTTTTCTAGAATGGTTTCAAGGCTGCGCTGCCATACCTGACGATGCTCCTGCTGGTGTTTCCCGTGAGTTGGCTCTCCGACTTCGCCCTGAGGAAGGGAGTGCGAGTTATCGTTCTTCGAAAGATCGCCAATACGGTCTCGCAGTACGGTCCCGCTCTGGCCCTGATCGGACTGTGTTTCGTCCAGCGCGGCGACGCCACTCTGCCGGTCGTTATACTCGTGATCGCGGTCGGCACCAACGTCGGTTCCCTGTGCGGATTCCAGATAAATCACATCGATCTCAGCCCCAACTACGCGGGTATTCTCATGTCCATCACGAACTGCTTCGCGTCGATCGTCGCTATTATAACGCCGATCATAGTCGGAGCGATCGTCACGGATCAGGTGAGATCGGCGAGAACAATTTTTTTAAACCTTTTTATTATATACTGCCCGTTATGTTGACTCGCGCATTCGCATGTAACGCATGGTTCATATATCGTGATCCGTTCCATATGGAACGGAATTTCGGAATTTCCAAATCCATTCCGTATGCTACGAAAACCGAATTTTTGAAAATATAGCATATGAAATGGAATTTCGGAATTTTTAAACAAAAAACTCCGAAACTCCGAAATTGTAGCGTATTGAATGTAATTTTGGCAGTTCTAAATCCATTCTATGATATATACGGGACAATGCCCTTTTTTACAAAATTAAACTGTAAAAAAATGGTTTGAAATTCATGAACGGTATTGGAAGCTTTTGTTACATAAACTGTTTCTGAAATTTCAAACACAAGTGCGTCGCAATTTTACAGTAAAATTATCATTTTTTAATTAAAATGTTTGTAAATTTCAGGCAATATATTTGTGATTTTAATATATGATATTTTTATTTCACAAAAAGAAAGTACATCAATGCTCAATTAATGCAAGGAATTTAAGCACATTTCAAGATCTAGTACATTAAATTGACAATATGTTGTTGCAGTTGTATCCCATACAAGTATGCGCATGCGCGCGTAGATGTGCCCATAGAGCAATAGAAGCGATAAAAAGAGGACAGCTGTGATAATCTCGAACTTAAAACGAACTCGTTTTATTAAATCTCGAACGCAAAAGCACCGTAGTGCGAAACACCGAGCTGTTTCGTACTTTTCGCTAAGTGGCGACGGTACCGTCGCGACTATAAAAGTATTAAAAAATAGCTTCATCGCCGAAGTCGCAAATCGTTCATCGGCTCGGCGCTTGTCGTCCTGTGGTCGACCCGTTAACACACACAAATAAGTTCTAGCGGCGTCATAATAATGCACCGTTTCTTTTATTTTTGCAGTCGGACCTCTCCCAGTGGCACACAGTTTTCTACTTATCAGCTGGAATTTACTTCGTCACTAACACGATATTTCTCGTCTTCGCCTCGGCCGATCGCCAATGGTGGGACGACCCAAAGGGCCAGAATAATAGACGAGTTTTCAGGCTTGACCCGGTCGTCACCGTCATACCTTCTTACATAGTGCAACAAAATTCGAAATAACGATCTCTTTACTTTATCGTCGAACATATATCGAAAGCTTGTAAATCATTCCGATTTTTTTTTCTCTTTTTTTCTTTCATTTCATTGCCGTTGTGAATACTAGTTTAGAATAAAACGTTGCCATAAGGTTAAAAAAAAGATCTCCGTCGAATCTTGTAATAACACACAGATGTAGGAGAGAGTCGAACAAAAAAATCCTCGTGCACGTACCAGACGTTTTTAAATCATTCCGATATTTTTTTACCGCTGTGTATAAAACGTTGTGGTAAGATTAAAAAAAATATCTCTCGGTTAAATCTTGTAAATTGTACACGGCAAGGGCGAGGCGAGAAAAATCGGATGTGCGAGAGAGTCGAACAAGAAAATCGTCGAACAGATATCGAACGTTTGTAAATCATTCCGATTTTCTTTTTCGCCGCTGTGAATACCAAGACAAAAAGAAAAGAAATCTCTCGGTCGAATCTTGTAAATCGCACACGCGGTGAGTGCGAGGGGCGGAAAAATCGGATGTGCGAGAGAGTCGTGGAAGAAAATTCGAGTGCCGGAGGGGAGATTATCGTCGTCCTCGGCGTCGGAATTTCAAAGATTGCCGATCATTATCTTCGGCAAGTGTTCGATAGATAATGTGAACTTGCGTGAGGAGAGAAGCTCGCCGGAGGGAGGGATAAGGTAGCCTACTTGAGTAAATAAATCTCTCACTCCACACGCACCTCCCGCGACGACGTTCTGTCTGCTCGCTCGTCGCGCTAATATCCGAGGCCGAGAAGAGGAATACGAAGAGTAGCCGGCTCGTCGCTGAGGAGTCCGAGTGTCGCTCGCACGTCCGCCGAATCGCCCGCGAACGCTTGACCGACGAGTCGCGGTCGTCCTCGGCGTCGTCGTCGCGAAGTGCCGCGTAGAGGGGATCGCCTTCTCGTTTTTGGTAAGGTAGGCCATAAAACCTCGCAGTGCCGATAGATCGGCCGTAGTCGATCCGCGAATCTTTGACTCAAAACAATACACTTGCACTCACGTTACAGCGACCGAGGGAGAGTGCGCTTATCCGGAGGTTTTCCTTCGCGCGGGAAGTCATCGAGGCTCGGCAACCAATCGAGGATCAAAGTTCGGATATCAAAAATGACGCAGGGGTCAAGAACGAAGAAGATCTCCGTGGCGGAGATGATGAAGCACCCGCTTCATAAGCCGAAAGGTATTGAAAAATAAAATCAATTTTTTTTGCTTCCTCATACAGGAAGCTTTGTGATGGTAAAAAAAAAATTCGAGATTTTAATGAAAACGTGTTTAGAATGTTCGAAACATCGAAAAATCACATTTAGAAAAAATTTCCGGATATATGCGTGTGTGTGTGTGTGTGCAGATCGGACGCGAGTTCAAACCGTTATAACTCGAGAACGACTTGACCGATCAAGCTGAAATTTTGCACACAGCATGTGTGGTTAATAGTCTATGTTTCTCCAAAATTTCATCAAAAAATGTTCAATTGTTTTTTTTGTACGCCATTTTTTATTTTCTAAAAAATGTCGGTTCGCGCTCTAGCGCTCACAATTTTTTAGCTCCTATCCTATCAAAATTTCAAGAGAATCGATCGAACCGTTTAAATTTTATGTCATTTTGAATTTTTTGGATTTTATGAAAAATTAGTACTTTATTTTAAATGCAATTTTCCACATTAAATATTCATTTGTGATTAAAATAGGTATCAGATTCGTGATCAGCACGAAAAAATACATGGAATATAGTCCTAGAGTTACGATTAACGAAAAAAGTTTATCTGTAATTTTTACAGCCAAAATTGAAAAATGAGTGATTTTGCATATTTTTAAATAGCGATTTCTTTGCTTCCCGATGGCAACGCAAAAATATGCAGGTGCCTATCGTGTTCTACGGCAAGAAATACACAAGATGATGAATATGACGGAGTTAAAATAATTAGTTAAAGCGGTATCATGTGAACTTCTCGAGTAAAAATTGAAAGATCGAAAAAAAATTGGGAACACGTAATTCTATTTATTTTTCGTGCCGAGCACAGATCCTACATCCGTTTTTACCAAAAGCGTAGGGTTGGTGTATTTTTTCGGGCTCAACCTGAGTCAGCCAGCAATTTTTCCTAAAAGTTAAATACGACGTTGATGTTGGAAAAAAGTTGAAAATTGACATTTTCATAACGCTTCCTCATCAAAGTTGAAAGTTGAGAGTTGAAAGTTGGAAGTTGAAATTTTTTATTTGCTAAGCTTCCTCTATAAGGAAGCCAAAATATAGTAAATGCTTCCTCATAGAAGAAGTTTAGCGAATAAAAAATTTCAACTTTCAACTCTCAACTTTCAACTTTGATGAGGACGCGATATGAAAATTTCAATTTTCAGCTTTTTTTTTCTTTTGAACGATATTCTCGAATTATCGGCCATTGGTTTTGTAATTTTATTTTTTTGTTTGTTCGAACAAGCTCACAAGGTGGATCGCGATAAATGTTGGATGATAAAGAGGGAGAGACGATAAGAGAAGAGATATTACGCCTATCGATGAATCGATAAGATTATTGGCTCGAAATCAGTGTAGATCGGAGATCGCGATGTCCTAAATTTTACAATCGAATCGTGCTCGTGAAGATAAGGCTATATCGCGTGACTGAAATCAGAAGAACTTTTTTTTTCATCGGAGAGCACGTATAATTCGTCTTTCTGGATTTGTTAAGTCACGCGATATTTCTTCTTTTTGTTTTAATCGAATCTACGAATGAATCAATGTGGAAGCTTCATCCTTCGACGACCGCTGTGCCTTTACTCGATCATCGATCATCTACAGATAGGAGAGAAACTCCTTCGTCGAATATGAATATCCGACTACGAGATGGATTATAATGCTTGATTATGCATCGTTTTTTTTTCTTCTTTTTTTTCTTTCAATCCACGAGAATGTAAAATAGTCTTTCCGGATTTTTTTACTCACGAGATACTTCTTTTTTTTCCATCAAACCTGTAGCAAGAAAAAAATTATACGTGAGAGATAAAAAAAGACGATGCATAATCTGGAGATTATGCATCGCTTTCTAATTTTAATTTTTATCCACGAGAATGTAAAATTTGTCTTTCCGGACTTTTTAATTCAAACGATAGTTAATCAATGTGGAAGCTTAATCCTCCGACAACCGCTGCGCTTTTATTCGATTTTCGATAATTTACAGATGGGAGAGAAATTCGTATGTCGCACACGAAATCCGACAACGAGCCGGATTATAATGCTGTCCGGTTATCGACGGCAGAGGATTATGCATCGTTATTTTTTTTGTTTGTTTTTTTTTTTATCCACGATGATGTAAAATTCGCTTTTCTGGATTTTTTAAGACGCGATATATTTTTTTAAATCTAACACGCGGAAAAAATAATGTGAAAGCTTAATCCTCCTCCGACGTTCTGCTTTTCCTCGATCGTCGACAATTCACAGATGGAAGAGAAACTCGTTCGTCGGATAGGAATATCCGACAACGAGATGAATTATAATGCAGTCCGGTTATCGACAGCTGAAGATTATATGCATCGTTTTTTTTTTCTTTTTTTCCAGAGGATTTCCACACCTATCTTCGTTGGGCAGAGACAACAGCGGTGGGAAAACTTCGTCACCGACGATGCAATTAACGATTATTAGTAGATTCAACGGTAGCGATAATTACACGGTCTGCTGCTCGAATCGCAATTAATTTAACCATTCCACGATTCTCCGTGTGTTTCCCTCGAGAGACAGAGAGAGAGCTCCGTCTCTCGCTCGTGCACCGGGTACGACCTAGAAAAATCACCCGGGGATCGCGCGCTCGCAGTTGCCGCATTCCATCGCGGAGTTTCCACGGAATGTGAGCCGGCGAGAGGAAATAAGACGGGAGGGAGACAGAGAGATGTGAGGCAAAAAAAAACAGCAACCGTGCAGACACCCGGAGAACCTCGTTTGCAGAGTCTTATCGAGCACTCGACATTCCATCGCACGACGGCGTTCGACTTTTTTCTTTTTCTTTTTGTTCTCGCATTAATTTGCATATCTCTCGGTACTTTGTCGATTCCGTCTGCAACGAGAAACGACGGATTTGCTAGTTCGATGCAGGGAAACAAATCGTTTTTTAATTCATAATTAAAATAATTAATTAATTAATTTTTTCTTTTTTTTTTATAGCGACGATCGGATGCCGGCACGTACAGACGCTGCTGATGACCCTCGGCTTCTTCTGCTGCTACGCCGTGAGGGTCGCCCTCTCGATATCCCTCGTGGCCATGGTCAACGCTAAATCGGCTAATCCTGACTTCGAGGTAATCTTTTTTTTAAATCTTTGTTTTTACGTTTATTATTATTTTTTTTGTGCATCATAACGCTACATTTTTTTTTTTTTTTCAGGAGTTCGACTGGGACAGCAACACTCAGAGTTTGATTCTCAGCTCGTTCTTCTGGGGCTACGTCGTAACTCACATCCCTGGCGGTATGGTCGCTCAACGGTGGGGCGTACACAAGCTCTACACTTACGCCATGGGCATCTGCGGATTATCGACGATGGCCATACCCTTGGCGGCTCACTACGGGGGCTGGGAAATCGTTTGCGTGTGCAGAGTCCTATCCGGCGCCTGTCAGGGTATCGTTCCGCCCGTTCTTCACACACTTTTGTCAAAGTGGGCGCCGACCGAGGAACGCGGACGACTGGGTTAGTAATCTTCGAAGAGATCCTAAAAAAAATGTCCTGAACAGAAAATCTACCCGGCTAATTATCTTTATTGTTAAGTGTGCTAAATAAATTGGCAAAAGTAACATTTTCTGAAAAAAGGTAACCTTTTCCGAAAAAGTAACTTTTCCAGAAAAAATAACGTTTTCAGGAAAAGGGTACCTTCTTCACGAAAAAGTAACTTTTTCCGGAAAAAGTTAACTTCTTCACGAAAAGTAACTTTTCCAGAGTACAAAAAACGAAGCTAATTTGCTGCGCCGATCTCTGTTACCAGGAGGATGCGGATGAGCGCAAGCAAACCTATTTACGATCCTGAATAATGAATGTATGAGCTCTTGAGAATTTGATGATAGCTCGATGAGCGAGCGTTGAATCCGGTACGAGTAAAAAAGCAAAACAATTCTATCCGTCTCGTTCTCGAGAGTTCCTGATTCGTTCCGACTGTCCCAAGTTTTACCACGTTTTTGCTCTACGTGCGTTTAGGGACCTTCACCTATACCGGCGGATGGATGGGAAACGTGATCGCCTTATTAAGCTGCGGAATTATCGCCGGTTCTCCGCTGGGATGGCCGGGCTGTTTCTATATCTGGGGCAGTCTGACCATCGGCTGGACCGTGGCTTGGTTTTTCCTGGGCAAGGAATCCCCGGCGGATCATCCGAGCATACCCATAGACGAGAAACAGTACATCGAGGTCAGTCTCGGAGTCACGGAAACGTCCGAGGTGAGAGAGAACACATTGTTTTTTCTTTTTTTTTTTCTTTAATTCTTTAACTAATTGCCAGTATCACGAATCGTCTTAACAAGTCTCGCTGAACGAATCTGTAAGAATCGAAACACAAATAGAAACATTATCTCGCGGCCTCGCGAGTCGCAATCTGCTGAATAATGTTTGCCTATGGAATTTTTTCAATTTTATTTCGTTATCGTCGCAAATTAATTGATTTATCTACTTGTCACGCAGACGCTGTCGACTCCTTGGCGGGCGATATTCACTTCCGTGCCTGTGTGGGCTCTCCTCGTCGCCCAGTGCACACAGGCCTGGGGCTTCTGGATGCTCCTCACTAAGACCCCAACCTACATGGACAAGGTCATGGGCTACGACATCAAAGACGTAATTATTAAAGCCGTTCGTTACGTACCCTTCGGGCGGACGCCAATTAGAAATTCCCCGGATATCCCCCGGGAGACGCTCGAGTTCGGGGCGAGCGCGAGCGAGCGCAAACCGCATCCGATCGTCATTGCCTTCGCCTCGCCCCGACTCGGCGAACGACCGCGTCCTCCGACGTGTATTCAAGATGAAATTAATATTCCACGCGCTGCGCTATATGACACGACGTGTATGCGATGCGAATTCACGATCGCCGATCCGATGGCCCCTCGGCCGTTTTCGGCTAGGTCGTCTGTGCCGATGACGGTCACGGTCGCGCAACGAAGGACGAGATCCACGTGCGATCGGCACGTACTTCGTGATTGCTCGTTGCAGGACACTTTTTTTTGTTGTCGTCGTGTAATAGCGAGGTGGTGGAGCCTTGATGAAAAAGTATATACCATTCGCGACTATTACTTTCGCGCACGTTCATCCTCAGTCGGCGGCACGAGTTTGCGTTTCTCCGAACGATTCTTAAACCGGATTAAATGAAAAAGAAAAATATTTGTAATAACTGCCTACGTGGACAGTCGTTCGGTGCATACATACTGCGTGGGCCTGTCTTTGTGTGGACTTTTAAGGTGTACTTTAAAAATCTTTAAAAATCATTAAAAATCTTTGAAAATCTTTAAAAATCTTTAGTATTTTTTTTATCGTAACGAGGTTTGAAATAGGAATGAGCTCGCGTTTCTCCGAGCGATTCTTAAACCGGATAAAAAAAAAGAAATCTGTAATAACTGCCTACGTGGAAAGTCGTTCGGCGCATACGTTTTATGTAGATCTGTTTTCATGTAGACTTTTAAGGTATGCAGTTGGTCCCCAAGAGCACATTTTTTTTTCTTTAAAAGTCTTTAAAAATTTGAATTTTTTAAAAATATTTTTTTGGTTCCCATGCTAAATTGCCTCTATATATTCGCTTGAGTTTTCGTTGACAAATACTACAAAGACAATTAATAAAACACAATTGTTTGTTCCCTCACTGTAGAGAGCTTGCTTTACCTATCTATTTATAACGTTTCAAAATATGTCAATAGTACAAATTTTAATACTTTGTAACAAAAAATTTCAGAATGGCATGTACACGGCTCTTCCGTACCTGACGGCCTGGCTCTTCAGTTTCCCCTCGAGCTACGTGTCGGATCTTCTGATCAGGAAGAACATACTAACGGTCGCGACGTCGAGGAAGTTGTGCAACACCCTCGGCGGAACTCTGCCGGCGTTGGCGCTGGTCGGTCTCTCGTTCGTCAGCAAGGAGCATCCGCTTCTCGCTGTCGGTCTCCTCGGCGTTTCCGTCACCACCAACGTGCTCGTGTTCTGCGGTCACCAAGTTAATCACATGGATCTCAGTCCGAACTACGCGGGTACACTTATGGGTATCACGAACGCGGCGGCGAATGTCTGCAGCATAATAGCGCCTTTGATCGCCTCGGCTATCGTTGACGATGTGGTGGGTAAAATTGTTGATCGACGGATCGATCCAAAATCAATATTTGTCCGAGTAATCTCGACTCATTTTTGTTTTTCTTTCGGCAGACCGATGCGACGCAGTGGAGAAACGTTTTCATCCTCTCGGCGATAATCTACATCCTCGGCGTGGTGACCTTCGCGCTCTTCAGCTCGGTCACGGTACAACCGTGGAACGAATCGACGGTACCCGGCAGCCCTGACGAACCCTTGACGATGTTCAAGATACCCGAGGGCCCACCGACGCCCGAGGCCATAGAGGAGAAGAAACAATCTAAGAACGTTATCAGCTGAGACGACAAGGAAGATTTAATCGCGACCCATCATGATCACGAAAAGAAGAGAAAAAAATCTCGCGCCATCGAGGGCCCTCATCTGGTACCCTCTTCGGGTTCTCTAAAAAAGAAAAACAAAAAAAAAAACAAAAAACCCACTTTAGTTTTAATTAGTATTTAATATTTATTGATAATATGACGAAGGACCAAAAAAAAAAAAGAAGTTTTGTGATTCATATAGTGTCGTTTGTTTTTCTCGTCCAATAGTCTTTGGATTGACCAGGCACTGTAGGTTTTTTTATTACTCCAGGTATCAAGATCAGTCCTTGGATAACCGCGAGCTTCTGAGTACTATTATAGTGCCAAAAAATTACTGTGAAGAGGGTCGCGTGCGTAATGTCCTCCGGGACTGAGAGATTGCCCGCCTTGGACAGCCCAAACGTACGGCTCTGTTTTCTTCAAGAAATCGTGAAGTTTTTTTTGGAACGTAGAGAATGCAACAGTGAAACAGGTATCATTTAACCCGTGGCTTGTTGAGTTATCAGTCTCTGTACATTTTTTATTACTTCAGGAATCAAGATCAGGCCCTTTCGGCTCGTTTGCCGTCCACGGAGAATCGCAGGGGTTCTCCGAGGCTAAGGATTATAATAGCGCCAAAAATTAGTATAAGGAGAGTTACGTGCGGAATGTGCTCCGGATCTGAAAGATTGCCCACTGGACATCCCAACCGAACGGCTCACTTTTCTGTAATTTTGCTTCCTCATAAAGGTAGCTTTATTTATTACTGCAAGATCAGTTCCTATGGTTTCAAGATCAGTTCCTATGGTCCCTTTGTGATTCCTCGGAGAACGACAAGGTTCTTAGCATTATTATAGTGTAAAAAAATACTGCGACAAGGCCTTTATCCGTAATGTGCTCCAGGTCCAAGAGTTTGCCAACCGGGACAGCCCAAATGGATGGTTCTGTTTTCTGAAAAAAAATTATGGTCTTTTTTTTTATCATGGGGAATTCAACTGTGAAAAAAGTATCGTGTAACCCGCGGTTAAGGTGATGTGCAACATCCTCCCGCCCACCTTCCCCGAGCCCATTTGATAACAAAAACTGTACTGCATGCCGTTGCGAAGCCGCAGATCGCCGAGGAAAAAGAAAATTGTGTTTCCCTGCGGCTGCCGATTCACTGGGGAAAGACAATTTTCTTTTTCCTCTGCGGACTGTGGTCTGAAAACGGCATGCACTACAGTTTTTGTTACCGACGACGGTATTTCACATCACCTTAAAGGCATGTGATACACCCGTAACGATGCTCCGATGGTAACAAATCGCTTACCCTATTTTCTCCGTGATGATTGATGCTTCGACCAAAATCAAATTAGGTTTTTGTAGCCAATAGATATAAGTATGAAAACCTAATTTGCTTTTGCTCGTCGTATCAATCGTTTTGAAGAAAATAGGGAAGACGATTTGTTACCGACTGAGTCTGTGCCACTTGCCCTTAATCAAATTACTCTGTGAATTTTTTATTACTTCAGGTGTCAAGTTCAGTCCTTTTTCTCTCTTTTCTCGTTCTCAGATAGCCGCAAGGTTCTCAGTATTATTATAGTCCCAAAAATCACTGTAAAGAGAGTTACGCGCGTAATGTGCGCCAGGTTTGTGAGATTGCCCGCCGGAACAGCCCAATTGTATGGCTCTGCTTTCTGCAAACAATAATGATTTCAGTCTTTGAGGAGACGTGTCCCAGGGCGCTAAATAAATGTTCCTCCCTCTGAACGTTCTTTTCCTATAATAAGGAATACCATAGCGGAAGAAATGTTGTTTAGCTTGCGGTTCATTAAATACCAGTTTCTGTAAATTTTTTATTTCTCCAGCTATCAAGATCAGTCCTTTTTCTCTCTCTTCTCATCCTTGGAGAGCCACAAAGTTCTCAGTACGATTATAGTGCCGAAAATAACTGTGAAGAGAGTTATGTGCGTAATGTGCTCCAGGTCTGAGAGATTTCCCACCGGGACAGCCCAAACATATGGCTTAGTTTTCTGCGAACAATCGTGAAGATTTTTTTTGTTCTTTAATAAGGAAAACAACAGCGTTACAGATATTCTTTGCATATATTGTTTAGCCCGAGTTTCATTGAATTACCGTTTTGTAAGGAATCTCTCGCCACTTGAGGCTCAGATCGACGCACGGTGAGCAAAGATCGATTTTTGAAACGGGGTGTTCTTTGATTCTTTCCTTGCAGCCCAGCAGCAGCACCGGCTGCGGTAGCTTCACCTTTGCGAATTCGTCGTTCCGGCGAGGCAGCTGGTAACGCTGGTGAATAGGCAGATTGAGAACGTTGTCGGACTCCTTCAGAGGCGCGCACACGGTGACGTTCTGGCGTTTGGCCTTCTCCGCGAAGAGCTCAACGTCTATCTCGCCCTCGGAGCACGCTGTGGTCTGAAAACGATCGGAGTTAGTTCGGTCGAAGTGTTCGCGATTTTACGGAAATAGCGCGCGACCCACCTCGCCGAGTCGCTGCCGATCGGCCAACTCGTCAACGTTCACGTACAACGTCGGGTTCGGCGAGAGATAAATCGCCAGATAGCAGTTATCGCCGAAGAACTTTCCCGTGTCTACGCGATAACGGATCGTCCTAAATTCGTGGACAAAAAATTAATCAAACAATTTGCACGTCGCGATTAACGTTATTAAATGTATTTTTTTTTAATGGTTAACCTGTGAAATCCATCGCCGTCGACTTCGTAGTCGAGGGAAGCGTCGATTCCGGTTGCTGCTGGTAGAAAATTAAAAAGGCATGCGAAGAGAAGAACGTTCGATAACTCTCGGCACTTGTCAATCGAGTTTTTCATCGTTGTTTACTTTCGACCTGTTGATTAATTAACGTAACCCTTTTTCTTGACAAGGTCGCGACATGGTTGAAAAAATTGCCGCGGAACGGCGCGCTCGAGACGAAGCTTCGCGAATGATCCGACGGTGGCGATGATCGGAATTCAAATTTGCAACACAGTGCAAACTTACAAACTTTGTTTTGTTGTGACGAATCATTACGCATGTAGCGTTCCATTAGTTTGGTCGACTTTTTTAACGTCCCGTCGTGTTTTTTTTTTGTTCGATTGCGACTCACGTACAAATATCCGGCCGAAAACAGTCTCATTTGTTGTTTATAATTTAATGTAAATCGCGTATGCAGTTGATTGATCAACAGTCGGGACGATTTAATAGTACTTTGCGATACGAGTGCGGTAAAGCGAATATTATATGCAGGCGGTGAAGTGGTCGTGTAACCGACTTCACTGTCTTCGTATAATATTCGCTATACCGCATTACTATAGCATAATATTATCTCTAACAAATGCAAAGACCTGTAAACGTTGTAACAGTCTCGCACTCGTGCGAGAAGTAAAATTAACGTGCTAAAAGTAAAATCAGCATGCGAGAAGTAAAATTAGCATACGAGAATTAAAATTAGCATGCGAGAAGTAAAATTAGCATGCGAGAAGTAAAATTAGCGTGCGAGAAGTTAAATTAGCGTGCGAAAAGTAAAATCGGGCCGATGTGTGCACGCGCAGCGTTATGATAGTATATCTTTGCTATAAAGCGTCACTTTTGCCACGCCTTGTAAACATTACGAAAAATGAGGCCAAAGTTAACCAAGCCAACGGCTAAATCTGCAAAAATATCTCCCTTTATTATCAGCCGAGATATCTTTATTATTTATCAGCCGAGTATTTCATCACTCTTGACTTTCAATCGGTCGAAAAGACCGATGCAATCTTCATTGCCGCGCAACGTCAGGCGTCGGACGAAGCTTCGCGAAAAGTCCGAGCAGAGGCGCTGCACAAAATTCAAATCGTCGTTACGATTAGCGTCGAGCGCTTTGTTGCTCGGTCCTTTGTTTTTTAACAAAGCAGTTCGCGTCGCGTTTCTTCATTTCGTTCGTGTTTTGCGTGTTCTGCCGAGTTTAACGCACAAATACGCCGTCGAAATGAGCGTCGTTTGCCAATTTGGCCGATCGGGCGTTCAGTGGATTATTCGTTAGTCGGGACGACGTATTTAACGCTAAAGTGTGCGGCAAACAAATCGAGTAAACAAATCAAGTGAGTGCGTCGCGTATTGTTCGTTCGGTCGCGTTTAACGTGTTTGGTCGCTATTGACGTGCTCGCTCGCGTTTGACGCAGAAATGTTGCCAGCGAAAAATAGCATATCGGTCGTTTATTTAATCAATCGGATATTCAGTGAATTATTTAATCGTTTCGAGCATAAATATTCACCCTACGCTATATACGGCAAAAAAAGCCGAGCGGTTGCAGCTTTGTTTCGTCCCATCGAGTGTGAAGGTTAGTCGAGCATGATAATTACATCAATTGATTTATCGTCGCAAATCGCAACACTCTATAAGTTTTTCTTTCATTTTCAGTGGATCAACGTGAATGGAAGATCGTCTAAGCGAGAGACTAAAACTGACAAAGCAAACTGCAATTGCTGCGAAGGCTTCGCCTTCGAACATCAAAAGGCATTGCAGGTATGAAGTAAATTTTTTTTCTGCTCACGACTTTCCTGTACAATGAGAACAATCGTTCATCGATCATTTTACAAACATATGGCGAAACTCAGTTTTTCTATTTCATCAAACATTCATCGTTCGCCTTATTCGTAATACAAGTTATTTTCATTGAAAATCATCGAAGAGTTGCGAAACTTAAAATTTGTTTATGAAATCTCATTAAATTACACAGTTCTATTATAGCAGTATAAAGAACTGTAGCGTGAGAGCATCAAGATACAAGATCAATATAATATGCAAGTGAAAGAAAATGATTGAAATATAATTATTAATAATTGTTGAAAAATATAGTATAAGAATTGTATTGGACAGAATGCAGAGCTGGACAAAGTACCGACAAGTACTTAAAGTACTAAGTACTAAGTACCGCAAGTACTTTAAGAACAAAGTAATTTCCATACTTAAAGTACTTTTATAAAATAAAAAGTACAGGGTACTTTTTCTTCTTAATCAGAAGAGGCAGAATTCCACGAGTATGAAATTTAGAGAGAAATTTTCAAATTAAACAATCCTGTTTAGGGCCAACATTTTTTCAAAACGTCCAAACTCTTTGTTTCCAATCCTTGGTAACAGACTAATCTCGACTGGACTACGACAACTACACATTTGGGGAACTGAACGGAGGTCGACTGGATGTATAACAACTAAATCTAGGACGTATGGATCTAGTACAGTGGCCAAAAGTGAGAAAGGTCTCCATTTTATGCATCAAAAATCGTATGTTTGGGATTTAAATGAAAAATATTGGGTTGGGAGTGACGAATGTTTCTGTAACGAATGCAGAATCAGTGCTACTCCGTGCCCGCCGATTGTGGCGCTGTACAGCCAGCGTGTGCATAAAGTACGATCAGCGTGTAATAAATCCCAGAAATCGCGCGCAAAAGTAAATCGCACACAAAGGAGCAGATCTGCGAATGCATCGGGAATTTACAAAACTCATCACTGCAAAGCGCCGAGTTTTGTAAAATCACGAGTTATATAAAAATCAATCCCGATCACCGATCCGGGCCGTCTTGCGCATGCGTCGAGGCGTCGGCGCACAGTCAGTATTTCTCAACAAAAAAAAATAACTTCTTTCCCCACGACCCTTCCGGGCAAAAACCGAAAGTTTACCGTGCAAATTCGTCGCCGCGAATTTTTGTTGCCTTCCCTCTGCCGAGGAGAGCCGAGGAGAGAGAATTTAGGATTGGACGCGATCGGGGAACTCGTTCGAATTTCATTTCGCTGTGCGGGCGGACCGGCCGTGTGTGTCACGCAATGCGAAAACCGCGATGAACCGCGAGCGTGACTGTTGCAGCACGTGCCCGCTCGTCCGCTGCGGTTACGTATCAGCACCGTAATTCTGTGCCAACGCGAGGACAGATCGTACACTCTGCGCGTAGGTACACATCCTCTACGCTCAACCAGCGCCTACACACACATATACACATATACACATATACACACATATACACATATACACACATATACACATATACACACATATACACATATACACCTATACACCTATACACCTATACACCTATACACATATACACATATACACATATACACATATACACATATACACATATACACATATATACATATATACATCATGTCTACACGCGACTGTTTCGAGTACGTATAAACACGATTTTAAACCGCCGACTCTCGTACGAAATGCGGAGAGTAGCTGTCCTTCGCGCTGGCTCTGACATCCCGTGAAACAATGCGTGCAACCCGCGTCGACCAGCAGCTTCAGTCCCGACCGAGCGAAAACCCATAAACAGTCAATGTTTGCCTTTCCCCGCTGACCGATGGACGCGCTAACCCTGTCGAGAAACGCGCTTCGATCGGTCAGCGCCCTCTACGAGTTTGACCACACCCGCACGTCAACCGTTCCTGTTTCTTCTTATTCTGCCAACCGAAATTATTCGACGGCAAATCGGGCAACAAGATAACTTTTTTTTGTTGTTATCGATCATTGATGAACCCAAATTTGGTGACCTTTTTTTTTACTACTTTTTGTCTGAAACAAAAAGGACGGCCTTGCTGGGAAAGAAGAATCTGAATCTTTCACAAATTTTCGTCAAGAAAGCCAGTTTCTGGCTTTTTTCACAACTTTTTGTTAAGGATGGTAGAATTTGGCTTTTTCACACCTTTTTGTCAACACAACTAGAATCTGACTTTTTTCACAACTTTTTGTCAACACAACTAGAATCTGACTTTTTTCACAACTTTTTGTCAACACAACTAGAATCTGACTTTTTTCACAACTTTTTGTCAACGCAACTAGAATCTGACTTTTTTCACAACTTTTTGCAAAAAAAAAAAAAAACAAAAAAATAGAATCTGGCTTTTTCACAATTTATTGTGTAAAACGCCAGACTGGTTTTTTAGACAGTTTTTCTCAAAAATTGTTTAAGAAATCTGGCTCTGACTTTTTTCAGAGCTATTTCTAAAAAAAAAGGCAGTTTCTGACTATTTACACACATTTTTGTAAAAGAAGCTGGAGTCTGAATTTTTACAATTTTTTTTGCTTATAATTTTCGTAAACAGGAATTGGCGAAAATGGATTTCCGCGCGATTCGTGAAATCCTCAAAGTCCTTGGATTTCGTTTTTCCTTGAGGAGTCCTAGAAACGCCCTTGAAATTTTTGTATCGTTCTTTTTACGCTCATCGCTTACTTGATTTCATTTCATCCCTGAAAATCCTGAGGAAGTCCTCGAAGAGTCCTTAAAGAAACCTTGAAAAATCCTGAGGAAGTCCTCGAAGAGTCCTTGAAGAGTCCTTGAAGAGTCCTTGAAGAGGCCTTGGAAATCCTGAGGAAGTCCTAGAAGAGTCCCTGAAAATCCCGAGGGAGTCCCCGAAGAAACCTTGAAGAGTCCTTGAAGCGTCCTTGAAAATCCTGAGAAAGTCCTCGAAGCGACCTCGAAGAGTCCTGGCATTGTTTTGTCCGCGCCTATACTGTAAAAAAATAAAATACATATATCGAACAATTGCAGGTTCGCGTCGGCAAACGTTTCACCGATCGAATTATCAGAACGTGTGCGTCATCGACGTGGGAAGACTGCGGTGCCACGACTGCGACCGCAGGAGTTCGTCGACGACATGAGTGGAGGTCCTGCAAGCGACGAGCAACGAGCGTCCGTGCCGGAGCTCCGGGGAGGCTGATTCTGCGAAGCCCGTATGCGGAAACACTCACGCGAGGGGATTCGCGATGTCGAAAACCGCCGGCCACAAGTCAGTCGCGGTACCGAAGAACGAGCGTGCGGAGTCGAGCGAACGAGAGCGCGCTCGGCAAAAGCAACGAAGAAGAGGATGCTCACGTTCGCGATCCATCGTCCAAGTGCGTTCGGCACGGAGCGGAAGAGAGACGAGCAACACCGATGCATGAAATATTCATGCTGACGGACACGGACTGACGCGTGCTGTTTATGCACTCACGGATTCCCCGGGAGATTGGAAAAATACACATTCGCCCGGGCGCGCATCCCGCTCTGCCGGGAGAGTTTCGTTTCGGGGGATCGGAGGGAGCGCGAAGGATGCGGTCGCGAGCGGAAACTATCCGCAGGGTAGCGCGATACGAACTAACGAGGTCGTAAAATAAATATCAAGTAACGTTGAAGTTGGAATTATTTTTTTTATTTTTATTTTTTTTTTCGAATTTTTATCGCGATGATTTTACGTTGTGTCGTTATACGAAACTTCCGATATTCCGATATTCGCGGGGCTCCGTTTTCGATATCAAACTTCCGCGCTTCGTTTTACTCATCGCGGTAATTGGTACGAACTCTCGAAAGAGTATTCCCGCGAAGCAACGTTTACTTTGAAGCTGAAAGCAACGTATTCGATTTTAGCGCGGTGGACTCGCAAAACTTGGGAGATTCGGCAAACCTCGGGGATATTGGAAAAAAAAAAAAAATTGTCGGGGGAAAATCAAGAAATTTGATTCCTTCCGACGGAAAGAAAAAAGATAGAATCGAAAACCTAATTGGTCGAAATAAATGTTCGAAAAATCGAAGTACTTCGCCAAAAAATTTCCCAAGTATTCGAAGTTACTCGTACCGACAATAACGAGGCTCGAACTCAGTAATGAAAAAATAATAATTTCCTTCCCGACAAAAGTCCGAGAATTCTTATTCTGTATTGGCAATCTCGTGAATCTCGGAAAAGAAAGAAATTAGTGAAAGGGAAAAATTTAATCGAAAACCTAATCGATCGAAAGATCAAAGTACACTTTAAAGTCAAAAAGAAATGTCTCCCTTATTCGAAGCTCCGTAAGTCAGTCACCCGTACCGCAATAAAGCCAGGCTTAATCTCAGTAACAAAAAAAAAAAATTCATTCGCCAGAAGACTCCAGGAATTTCCATTCCATCTTTTCACTCATGAATTTCAGATCGAACCGCACAAAAAAAAACACAAAAAAGGAAAAGAAATAAATTAGTTGGGTGAGCGATGCTATACAAGCCGGAGAGCCCAGAGTCTATTTCGTCTTCGCCTCGCCGATTGCGACTCGCCCGGTTGCGAAACTTTCGCAGCTTCCTGTACCCCCTTTTTTAACAGAATGCAAAAATCTTGTTTTCCAGGAGATCTCTTCGGTGGAAATCCGTCGAAAGTGCGAGCGGGTGTGACGAGAAGTGGAAAGCAGCAGCCGGCGATGTTCCCGTGTTTGGGTTCCGACCTTTCCACGGACGCCGTGCCAGCCCGTGGAGTCTGCAGCGCTGTGAATCGTCCCGCCGACACACGACACTACACGGAACGGCCGTGCGACAACTGGAAAGCGGGGGGCGATCCCGAGAGCGTCTAGACGGAGGTGCACCCAATTCCGGCACGTCGGCGTGCCACTTCATAACTTATATCGAGTTGGGGAGCTTCGTCCGTGGGACGAGGAGGAGGAGGAGGGAAGCCTCTCCGTAGCTCCGAAGGGTTAAGACTCCTCGCATCGAGCCCTTTCCATTCCATTCCGTTCGAGAGCGTGCAGCGCCACCTTCTTCCACCCTCGCACTCTCCGGTCTCGTCCTGTCCCGCGCGCCGTTCGCCCGATTTCCCCGAGCGTTCGGTACGCTTCCTCGCGCTTTTCACCGGCGCGGATCGCGCGCGCCTCACTCGGAGCGCACATCCGTCTAGCCGGTCGTCGGCGGTACGACTGGAGGATAAAAACAAAAAAAAAGAGGAGATAGAAAAAAAGAAAGAAGTAAAAGAACGGAGAGCCGACAAAGGGAGAAAATGGTCGGAGAGGCGGAGTCCGTCCGGATAGCACGAGCCGGTCGCGGAAGCACGGAGGCGAGTTTTCTCAAACAGTTATTTGACGGAAGAGCGCGTACGGGAGACTCGCAGCCGTCTTCGTTCGCCTGCTCGTTCTTCTGGGTTGGGAGGAGGCCGGGGAGGATGATTTGCAGACGTGTTTTCCAGACCGGGGCCTCTGTTTCTCTCGCTTCCTTACCGGTCTCGTGTACTCGTTGTTACCTCACATTTCTCATCCCTCTCCCGCGGGAAAAACCGTACGGGCGCGACTCGCTCTACCGTAAAAGTGTCCTCGCGAACCGAGTCCCGACGATCGCACGGTATCTCTATCAGTGTATGTCTTTCGCTTCGCGGATCTTTCGCACGTTCCGCCCGTGACGCACGAGCTTTTATTTATTTATTTTTTTTATTTTATTTTTTTTACTGAGCTTTTCGGGCGCGTAAATTTTATGGCGGGGCGACGTCTTTCGAGGATTCTTCGCGATTGGTTCCACGGAGGACTTTCGGTAAATTCGAGGATATTTCGCGTCGGAGAAAACGAGAAAAGCCTTTGTAGTTTTACCTATGTTTTCGGTCATTGAATTCACGTTTAAATTCTGCTTGAGCAATTATTCACGATTGGGTTTTTTTTTTTAATTGTGATGGTCACTTTCGTGGATCGTTGAATTTCGATCCACGATTCCAAAAATTCCAAGGGTCCCCCTTTCGATTCAATTTTTCGCGTTTTTCAACGTTCTGAAACTGCCCGATAAAACGCTTCTAGAACTTCGGATAAGACGTGTGGACTTGTCGTGCGTATTTTTTCCCGTAGAACACGACGAGCACCTCGAATTTTCCCTAGTTCTATTGGGAGCCGAGATATCGACGTTTGAAAATCCCGAAAATTGAGGTTTTCCAAAAGTGGGTCAAACATTGAAAAATCGTTGTTCATTCAATTTTCTTTTGGTTTTACAGCTATATGAGATGCATTTTTTCCCACTGATGATGAATATGACAATCCAAAAAATACGATTTTTGATGAATAAAATGGAGATCTCTCTCACTTTTGGCCACTGTACTAGCTCCATACGTCCCAGATTTAGTTGTTATACATCCAGTCGACCTCCACTTACTTCCCCAAGGTCCAGACGTCGTAGTCTAGTCGATTAGTTTGTTACCAAGGATTGGAAACGAAGCGTTTGGACGTTTTGAAAAAAATGTTTGCCCTGAACAGGGCCGTTTTATTTGAAAATTCCTCTCTAAATTTCGCTCTCGCGGAACTCCGCCCCTTCCGATTAACGCCATGTGAAACACTCTCTCGCGCTTTCTCTCTCACTCCACCGCAAGGACCAATAGTGGCATCTCTCTTCCTCTCGTCTCGCAGTCACGTGACTTTCACCTGCTCTTAAGAAGAAAAAGTACTTTGTACATTGTATTTTATAAAAGTTTTTTAAGTACGGAAATTACTTTGTACTTGACGTACTTGCGGTAGCTTAGTACTTAGTACTTCAAGTACTTTTCGGTACTTTGCCCAGCTCTGCTATAAACTATATAAAAAAGAACCAATCGAACGTTTACTGTGGCCTAAGGCCCTTAACACGCGGATCAATGATACACGAACCCGGCCATATTCGCCGCCTTCACCCCGACTAAAACCACCATTAAAATTCCGTTTCCGCAATTATTCACAATTGGATTTTTCTCCGTGCCGGTGACTTTCGTCTAGATCGTTGAATTTCGAATCATAAAGGGAAAACGTGCGTAGCGGAAAGATTGGAAATAGCGTAACAAGCGTCGAGATATTCGGTCTCTGTATTTATTCAACACTGCGAGTTGAATAATTCATCGGGTGGCGCGTTGCCTAGCTCGGTGGGACGGAGAGAGGGACTCGGTGCAAAATAGACAATGAGGGCAAACAATACGGGGAGACGGTGAGAAATTCGGGCTGCTTTGGTGCTTCGGTGACTGTGCCACCGGCACAACATCGCAGACGCCTCGTAGCCTGCCTTCTCTTCGTTTCTCATTTGAATATCCACCTCGTCCTCCGACTTACCCGAACGACCGTGAGGACGAGACTCTCCTCCGCAGTACACTCCGCACTCGTCTTTCGTCGTTTTAATTGGGAGGAAAATTCAGGTGTCCCAACTAACCGGCCTGCCAAGAGACACAGTCGTATCCACGAATCGACGCTACCGATAACCGTTTCGTCCTCGGAATCGACTAGAAGACTAATTGGAATTTGTTCGATAATTGTTGTTTTTTATTTATTTATTTTTACCGAATTTGAGACGCGATGCCCAGTCTGAACGGGAGGAAAATTTGCACAAAAGTTTTCCACCCTAAACTCGAGGGAATCATTCTTTCATTTTTTTTTATTTTGGCTCTCAACTCGTAACGAATCCGCGACTAATTGGAATTTGTTCGACAAATTTTATTATTTATTTACTAATTTTTTTTTGCCGAATTCGGGACTATCGACATATCCGTTCTGAACGGGAGGAAAATGGCATAAAAGTTTTACACGTTCAACTCGAGGGGATTTATTATTCTTTCGCTGCTTCTCTTTTTTTTTTAGGGCTCTTAACTCGTAACTTAAACGGGAATCCAAAGTGCGCCGAGTGGGGAATCAGGAACGATTGAAGTGTGGGATTCTCTGGTATTCAAGCGCTTCCGGTTGGTTTTGAATTACGGGGAGAACGGCGAGCGCGAAGTTTCGCCCCGCTGACCTCGGATCAAACCGCCTTAACGAGGCGTAGTCTCCCGGACGCTCGGACAGTTTGCTTAGGATAATTTCGCCGCATGCATATTTAATCGTTCCGTGAACTCTGGACCGGCTCTCTCTCTCTCTCTCTGTCCGTCCATCTCTCTCGATCTTCATTACCCTCGGTTTGTTCGGACTCCGGCGACAAACTGATGCTGTAACGCACTGTCGATTACACAGGGGACTTGAGAGCAAACTCGCGTAACATCGAAAACAAAACCGCTATGAAAGGGTTTTCGCCCCGAGAGGATTCATCGACAAAAGAAAAAGGAGCGAAAAAAATTACTTGTTCGAAGAAAAAGGAAAATATGTTATCCAAAAAAAAAAAATCTTTTAGATATTTACAGTAAACCGGTTTCGGTCATTTTCGGCCCAATTTTGGCAAATATCCAAATTTGTTGTCTGCAAACTTCTGTAATCTTTAACGTTTGTGTAATTTTGGATATTTGCAACGTTTACGAGATTTCAAGTCGTTCATTATGAAAAAAACAAAAAATCAAGAAAATAACTACTTGTTTGAAGGAGAAGGGAAATATCCTATTTAAAAAAAAAAATTCTTTCAGACTTTTACATTCGAACGGTTTCTGCCACCTTCGGTTTGATTTGGACAAAACGCCAAAATTGTTATTCGCAAAGCTCCATAATCCTTACTCTCGTCTGATCTTACAAATTTGCAAAGTTTACGATATTTCAACTCATTCATTTAACAACAAAAAAAAAAAAGTTAAACAAAATGAGAAGAAAAAAAAATGGTGAACGTTCCCAACTAAAGATCCATTTCACCCTGCACAGTCAACCAAAACCGTCGCTTTTGCCCTGCAGAATTGACTTATTTCCTTCTTTTTACCGTATTAAAAGGATCCGTACTAACAGATCCTTTCTTTTCATCATCTCTCCTTCCTTCCAACAATTAATTTGTTCGGCGCTCACCGTCGAATTTCCTCGAATTAATTGAATAACGCGATACCAGGGATCTTTCTGGCGAGCCTCTCGAACAGCGACGCAACAGCCAAGTAGAGTGGCGATCGGTTCTTGGCTCTTTCTTGCTTCTCGTCTTCGCTCCGCAAAAAAAACAAAAAGAAAAAAAAGTATCAGAGTGGCTGCTCCGATATTTGGCCTTTGGCAGAGAATTATTCATATCGCTTCGATGGCTATCGATGAATCGTCTCTTTATCTTTCCTTGCCCGTCTCTCGACTCCGTTCTCCTTATGTACCTCTCTGCCACTTGCAATCTTTCTTAATGTAAATATACACATATATACATATATATATATATATATATATATACACAGAGACACACATAGACTATATCTGGAGTACAAGAGACTCGCCGATGCTCGGTACGAATTAAATCTCAATTAGTACGTCTTCGATGCTCGTCCCCGTGTATTTCCACGTTGAGCCGGCGATTGTACACGATATAAGCGAGCTTTGGCTCGTTGCCCGTTAACCGACAGCTTCTCTCCTTAGGCTCTGTGGAGTTGGAAGTAAAGCGAAGACGAAGAAGAAGTGGAAGAGGAGGAGGAAAGGGAGGGAAGAGAAGAAAGCAGAGAGGAGATGCGGAACAGCAGTGGAGAAAACGCTGCGGGACTCGAGGGTGATAACAAGGCTCATCCCTCTACAGACGTTTCTTCTCCGTTTCGTCTCCCGGTTATCCCTCTCGCCAACTTGGCTCTTTCCAATGAGCGGTTCTCTTATTTTTCCTATTGCCGCCGTTGGCTTCTCGTCGGGCAGACGTACGGGCGTCTTTAACTGGGAAGGCTCCGCTCACAATGGAGTAAATATACGATGCAAATCTCGAAGAGTGGTTTTTAGAGAAGCACGCGCAGGCCACTTCTTCTTCTATATCTTCCCTGGTTTCCGGAGCTCTGACGTCTGCGAAACATCGCGTTGTGCACAGCAATATCTACACCCTTTCCTCGCGCCGCTGGCCCGAGTGCTCGACTTCGCCGCAACTCTCATATCTCCGATGAGAGATGAAAGAGTGAAATATATATATATGTATATATGTATATAAAAAAGAAAATACGCGAATATATATATATACGTATCACTGTGTTGATACTTCTCGTCTGGACCGAGAATCGGGAGTAAAGCGTGGAATGCTAATCAGGAAAAAGGTTCGAGATATTCGACTCCCTGATCGCCCAGTGAGATAAGGTCATTGAAACTCTATTAAAAAAAAAATTTATTGGGAAACGATTTAAAAAAAAATTCTACTCCTTTTCTAAAAATTAATGAAAATTTATGATGATAATAGTAATAATGTAAATATGTTTTTGCGAGGCATGTATGAGAAGTGCCACACTTCGTGTCTGTAAGGCGTGGCTAAAGTGACGCTTTATAACAAGGATTTTACTTCTTGCGCGCTAATATTATTTCCCGTTCGCTAATTTTACCTCGCGTATGCCAATTTTACTTCCCGTATGCTAATTTTACCTCGCGTATGCCCATTTTACTTCCCGTACGCTAACTTTACTTCTCGCACAATAATTTGACTTCTCGCACGCTAATTTTACTTCTCGCACGCTAATACCACTTCTCGCACGCTAATATCACTTCTCGCACGCCAATATCACTTCTCGGACGCTGATATCACTTCTCGCACGCTAATATCACTTCTCGCACGCTAATGTCACTTTTCGGAGGCTAATTTTACTTCTGACACGCTAATTTTACTTCTCACACGCTAATTTTACTACTCACACGCTAATTTTATTTCTCGTACGCTAATTTTACTTCTCGCACAAGTGCGAGAAACTCTGGCGCATGCGTACTGTTGCCAGGCCTTACAGGCACGAAAAGTGGTATATCTCCTCCATTAGTTGCAAAAAGCATTATGCCATACTCGTACGAAAAAGCGTACTTCCGAGGGCGTTTGCGATGTGGGCAAAACTCGCCTTCTGTCGCGCCACAAGCAACACTCGGTTTCGCCTCGTGTCCTTGCCGCGCTCGATCCGGCTCGTGCGGCCAACCTCCCAACCCTCGTCTAAAGTTCGCTTTCTCGCACTAGCATCCCATGTTTCGATACTATTGTTATTAGAAGAAGACATGAGTGAACATTGACATTACATTCGCTTCAAATTAATTTCTATTATTAACAATAATAATACATGTTTATTTCACTCTCGCTCTCGCACCGCCGACACGCAAAGCAGCTGTTGCTATAAACCCATTGTCTGTCGCATAGTCGAGGCAAAGTCTCTCTTATCTCGGTGCGAAGAGAATGAACCTGTGGCAAGAGCTGGAGATAAACCGATAGAGAGTATCGTAATATTCTCGCTCCGGAATTTACTCGGTTTTATCCGAACTATTTAACTAAGATACGCGCCCGGCAATGCGGGGGGGGGGAGAAACGTTGGAGCGTCGGAGCTTCGGGACTTTGAAAAGTTGACCGTTGAGCCAGCAATTTCGCAGCTGGGGGAGCTTCGCCGAGGAGGCAACTCGCAGAGTGCCTGCTGCTGCTCCTGCTCGCGCGAACTTTCCCGCTCACTCTATCTCCACCACTCTCATATCCCGACTATGCCCCGCCAATATATGTATGTATGTGTGTGCGCGTGCGTGCGCGTTTGTGTGCGCGCTTGTGTGTGTGCGTGTTTGCGTGCCGCGTGTGTGCGTGTGTGCATGTTGCGCGTTTGCGTGTGTGCATGCTTGCGTGCGTGCGTGTTTGCGTGTGTGCGTGTGTGCATATTTGCGTGTGTGCATGTTTGCGTGTGTGCGTGTTGCGTGTTGCGTGTTGCGTGTTGCGTGTTGCGTGTTGCGTGTTGCGTGTTGCGTGTTGCGTGTTGCGTGTTGCGTGTTGCGTGTTGCGTGTTGCGTGTTGCGTGTTGCGTGTTGCGTGTTGCGTGTTTACGTATGTGCATGTTTGTGTGTTGCGTGTTTACGTGTATGCATGTTTGTGTGTTGCGTGTTTACGTGTGTCCATGTTTGTGTGTTGCGTGTTTACGTGTGTGCATGTTTTTGTGGCTGCGCGTGCGCGCGCGCGCGCGTGTGTGTGTGTGTGTGTGTGTGCGCGCGTTGTGTGTGTGTGCGTGTGTGCGTGTGCGGTTTTGTGTGTGTCTGTGTGTTTGTGTTGCTATCCTATGGGCGCCGGTGAGGTGCCTGTAGGAGAAGGCTTGGTAGACACACCCGGGACCTTAATAGAGCGTACACACCTTTCATAATACACTATACACCGGTACTGGAGAGGGGGTGGGGGTTGGGTGGGAGGTTGTATAGAACTGACTCGTTTTCTCTCCATCTTTTAACTTCCTTTCTCACTTTTCCACAAGCTTTTGACGATGCTGCCTGTCGTCCGGCAGCTTCTCTTCTTCTTGAAGCTCGTACTTTTTATAATTAAGAAGACCGTTCATTTTCTCCTTGTCGGCCCGGTGCTCTTTCATTTTTCAAGCTCCGCTCTCACGCCACCGTCGCCTCGCCAGAACCTCCTCCGCCCTGCCGGCATCATCCCTTTGGCGAGAGACGACTCCTTGCACCCCCCCCCCCCCCCCCCTCTCGCGAGCTCGCAACCGTCCCAGAGTAAACTTCTCGGACGTGCCGAGTGATTCATGGACTCTCGGCTTCTCTCGGTTAGAGCAAATAGCAAGAAGAGAGAAAACTAGGTACGCAGCATCGTGGAAAATACGAAAGCAGATTTCCTTTTCGACCGTGCGCGGACGATGGGGGAAGCTGTGTGTACAATATGGGGGCAAGGGGGGCGACGGAAGGGCGGAAGGGGCGGTCGAAGAAGCTGCAACAACGACCGGAAGACGTTGCGTCGAGTAATTGAAATTTTTACTCGACTCTCTCGTACTTTTTATTTTTCTTCTTTTTTTTTTTTTTGTAATACGTCTTTTTGTTTTGTTTTGTTTTTCCTTAACTGTTATTTTCTTTCTTCGTGGATTTTCCCATCGTCGTTCTTCAAAAGAGCGCATCGCGCGTTGGAGGGCGGCGAGGCGGAGATAGCTTGTATATGTATATATATATATATATATATATATATATATATATATATATATATATATATATATATATATATATAGTGGTGGGTTGATTGCAACGGAGAGATTCAAAACTTGTGCAGTTCGTTTCTGGAGCAGTGTTTCTTTAGTGGATTCTCGCCGCGAGATCTTTTACCGCCTCGCTGCTCCGTTACTCCTGGAGATTAGTCGGAGTCGGATGACGGCTCGGTGTGCATACACTTGTAATTTGGGTATCCGGCGATGCTGCGTCGAGGTTGAACTCACAATTTTCCCCTTTCCTCGAGACATCACGATTTAAGATCGGAGATCGGTGGATTTAATCCGATGATCATTTTTAAGGATTTAAGTGGACGAGCGCTTATCTCGGTCGGTAGCGAAAACTGTAATAAACTTTTTTTTATCACGGAATGCTGCATTGCAGGGTCGAAGGGAAAGTCTCATCGGAAGCGGTCATCGTGTCGGCTTTCGATGAGACTTTTCTTTTCGGAGTGCAACCCAGCATCCTTGAGAAAAAAAAAGCTTATTACAGTTTTCGATACCACATTTTAATTGAAGTCGAAAAAGTACTAGTAGTAGATTTACTGGTAATATGAGAGATGAAACAATTTTTTGGTACATAGCATGACATAACGTAGATTATAGTGGAAATTTATATATATTGCCAATTGGCCATCGATCAAAGCCGTTCAGCCACGGGTTTTACATAATTCATCAACATTTCGTACATAGGGCGAATAGCTTGTTAAAATATGGTTATTCAGTTAACTTCTTCGTTGTTCATTATTTTGAGCTTCTGGTATATTGTATGTGATGGGTGTTTAATTTTGCGTATTGTTTTGCGCGGGTCGTATACATAGCACATTGATATTTTCTACTTGCATGATACCGAATCTTTTTGTGAGTGCCTTAGTTCTCGTTCTTGTGGATGTGTCTGTAGCTTGGTATAGAAGAGTATTTCATGGGTTCTTAAGCGAATTTTCAAATGGCGCAAGTTTCTGCGGTTTTTACTTTTTTAATTGCTGATTCTTCGTAATTTATGGGAATAGGAATTTTAATCGTCACTTGCAGCAATGTAACAGCAAAACTACACAAAGAGCCTCACACTTCAGAAAAATTATCTTCAAACACTGTGATATACACATAGAACACTTATCCATGACTTACAAAGCTATGTGCAGACCCATTTTAGAATACGGACAGCCGGTTTTTATTAACCGCAAAGAAGCAGGATACAATAAGGCAAAAACTGTGCTGAAACGCATCCGACACACGGCAAATCCACTACTTAATCCTAGAAATACTCTCCAGATCCAATACTCTCTAGAATCAGAACACAGGAACTATATAGAAGATTCGCTGATATGCAAATGGAGAATTTAAAACTGCTTTGTATACAACTCAAATAAAATGCAACACGTAGATTTAAATATCCTATATATGCAGCATAACAACAATTAGAACTAATGAACAATGAAATAGCAACTGAACACTTACTCTTACAAATCAGTAAGAGTTCCATTCACGTAAGCTAAGAAACGCTAAAACAGTCTTGTAATAATCATGGCTGAAGGACTTCGGTCGATGGTCAATTAGCGATATACAATATAGGTGGAAGAGATAAGGTTGTTAAATATTTTAAAAAACTGTTACATGTTATGTATTGTTAACAAACGCATTACTATTATGAAAATTAATGTAAAATATTCGTCTACATATAGATTTGTACATTTTTGTTAAGTGTTTTATATTCTTCTAAAGTTTGAGGTTCTTTGGGTCGTTTTGTTGTAAGTGGTGATTAAAATTAAGTTTATGATCGATACTCATAGCTAAGCATTTTACGCGAAGTATACTGGTAATATTTCAACATTAAACACATTGATTTTGGGCGATTGTGGGGTTGAGACGAAAAAAAAACTGTTCTCGTTGAGCCAAGTTCGTTCAACGATGTAAGTAGTCATAAGAATTGATTGTTTGTTGCAACGAAAAATGTTTACTCGCTGGTATAATTCGTCATTCCACTGGCCGAGTATATTCGTTCGTGAAAGTTTCGTTGTTTCGACACTTGATTATCGGAATTGTGTTTTGTCAGCGGGAGCCATCGATAACACTCGTTCAAGTGGATAACCAAGATATCGTTGTGTGTTCCAGGTCAGAGGGAAGTGGAGTGAGCTCCGAAAGCTGCCGGAGACACACACCATCGCCAGGGGATCTTCGAGAGATGTCGGTAAGTGAGAGCCCTTTCCGTATCGAGTTATCGAGGAGCTTCGCATGACAACGCCGATGTGTACACGGTCTGAGCATCGAGTGGATGCCGAAACGGTGCACTTGTTTGTTTATTCTGTCGCTTGCCAAGAACCGTCCAACATTGTAGGAATCGCACGATTTTTTTTCCACGATTTAAGGACCTATCACACATACCTTCTCGATCGAATGTTTAATTTAATAAAAGTTTAATCATTTAATATGCCAAATATCTGAAAGTACTAGGCGTATTAATAATAACGAGTCCTTTGATTTTGCGTTATAATAATGCCAAAAAGTTATTAACAAATGATTTTAAAACTGAAGTGTTTGACAAAAAATAAGAACCTTTTATTCTCTCATTTGAAACGTATTTCTTGATTTTTTTTAGAATTCATATGATTTTTTTTCAGAATTTTCTTACATTTCAAAATGTTTTTCTTTTCGGAAATTTGAAAAATCGAGGCGGAAGCACGAATTTCGGATATGTATCCGTATCACGATTCTGTAGTACACACAAACATTGTCGAGGCGATTGCGCCAACGGTTTCGTAGTTGTGATCTTAAAAAAAAATGTCAAAAACGGAAAATCCAAAAATGTACAAAAATGTTGCACAAATTCATGTGGCGTCTGGAAAATCAATGAAGTAAGTTGAAAAGAGAAAAAAATGTTTACTGATTACCTGTTTAAAAAAATTGTTTTTTTTTAACAATTTGTTAATAACTTTTTGGTGTAATTATTATGCCAAATTAATGTTGCTGGGGCCTTCGATAAAGTTGATGTTTTTCCGATTTTTACACCATTAGGAAGTGTTCAAATTCTCAGTGCATCTTACTTTTGGCTGGGTTTGTACGTGTGAAACATTCTTAATAATTCGAGTAGTATGTTCGAGAATATTAACATTTTCTATTTTTCTTGTTTATCAGGTTCGCACGGAGTAAATTCGTCGAGGTACAGTGAACTCAAATTGGAGTAGAATACCACGAGGTTGGAGGGACGCGTGGCATAAGTCTGATTTGCCTGCCAGACCCCTCGGGCCTGCGGGGAAGTAGAGAGAGAGAGAGAGAGAGACGAGAGAAAGAGCGGGACAGGGGGCGAGAGAGCGCCCAGAGCAATATCGATCAATGCTCAATCACGTCCGCATCGCGGCTCTAATTACCTATCGTCGATTGCACACGCTCTCTGCGTTATTATACCCTCACAGCAGTAGTAATACTAATAGGAGTGTATGAGCTTGCGGTGCACTGATGAATGGTCGAGTTACAGGATACATGCATTCGCACGAATCGGAACATCATCATCGGTTGATGGCTAGAACGGATAACTCATTCGTTAAAGATTGTTCGTTTTCGATCTCGTTCCGTCTTTTATTACATTATTCGACTCGGCTCATCCCTTTCGGTACCAGAACGTGCCTTAATCTTTCGTTTCATATTTTACAATAATTTCACAAAAATTAACAAAAATCTACAATCATTTTACGAAAATCAACAAAAATTTCTATTTACTATACAAAAATTTACGAAAATTATTGAACCATCATTATTGATTCATTATTGAATCATCATTTTCCGGTCGAGTTTTATTTTCAAGTTCGGTAGAGTTTTATTTTGATTCTGGTAGAGATTTTTTCTGGTAGAGTTGTTTATGGGGTAAAGTTGTTAGAATTGCCCTTTTTTGGTAGAGTTATGAGTGGCAGAGATGAAAATGTCCCCAACTTTGCAGTCAAATTCGAGACGGAATTGGGACAGAATTTAAAACTTCGCGGGGTCGAAAAAAGAACTTGTTCGATGACGAGAAACGAGCTTCGGAGCCAAAGAGGGTTGGAAGCGTCAGTGAACACATACGACTCGCGATAAGAATCAATCATCGGAAACTCCACCGACCGCGATCGGGACGATGCGGACGGATTATTGGTACCTCCGCAGTGTTGCGAGATAACATTGCGTCGCTCCGTACGTGGCCGCCGCTGTATCTCCGAGCCGAATATTTTTCGTCGGGAAGCTCCTCCGGGGAGTCAGTGCTTTCCGCTTTCTCGTTTCCGGCTGATGCTGCTGCTTCTTCTGCCTCCGCTGCTCTCCGCTATTCGCGTTTACAACGCTATTCGCAAGTACCCTCACGTAGGATCTCGATGTCCGGCGAGCGTGATCTCGCTGGCTCTTCCAGACTCCCGAGGCTCTCCCTTCGTCTCTCTGGCACTGACAATTTTCCGTCTTACGTATCTTCCACCGGGAGAGCAGTCCTCCGCGCTCTCTCGACTTCTTTCACTTCGTACACTTCTTTCTACCCTCCTCCCTCCCGGATATTCGAGCAAGGACTCTCTCGAGCGTTGATTGAAACAAAAATGACGTCTTGACAAATTTGGCTTTTTCCTCCGTCGAATCTACAGTAGACTCACGTAGCCACCCATATCGATAAACATGCGTATGGGGCATTCCAGGTCAAGTCAAACGGCCCAAAAACACGAGCTTCTTGGATCAAGCTGAAAGCTCGCGATATTGTTGTTTTATGTTGTGGGAGTAACTGGGATTTTTTTCGGATTTTTATCGGGTCCCGTTTTTAAGTGCTAAAGTGTTAAAGTGCTTAAAGTTAAGTAACTTAAAGTGCTGGAAATGAGAGCTTCAGAAAACAGAAAATTCTCATAAAAAAAAATGTTCAGCAAGTATGACTGTATTTTGCTTAAAATTTCACAGAATGTTCTTTTATTTGTGCGAAACAAAGTGTGTAAATTTCAAAATTGTCTGGGATTGTGTTCAATTTCTTACAGGATATCAACATATGTATCTTTTTTGTTTTAATGGTTGAAGGCAATGCCAGCCTATTCGGAAATGTACGCATTTTTGTTTCGCGTTAATAAAAGAACATCCTGTAAAATGTTTAGCAAAATGCAGTCATACTTGCTTAAAAACTTAAAAAAAAAAAGAATTTCGGGTCCTTTCATTAAATTTCTCGTAATTGAAAAATTTTGAAACAATTTACGAAGATAGTTAATCAAAAATAGCATATTTTTTCTATACGACGTTTTTTTGTCCGAACAAAAGTATCAGAGATACCATAGTTTTAAATATTAACACGCCTATCTGCCAACTTGAAAACGAGACACGATAAAAATCCGAAAGGAAATGCCAATTCCTCACACTACATAATCACACAGTATCGCGAACTTTCGGCTTGATCGAAGAGAGCTCTGAGTTTCGGGCCGTGCGCTTTGACGTGGAATGCCCCATAGGTGTCTCACAGAGTTTCCCGTTGCGTTTTAGTTCTCCGCATCGAACGGGCGAGCGCTCTCGTGTGTCTGGTGTCGGATTAAGCATGAACTGCAGCAGCCTTCGTCTTCGCTCGAGAGGATTCGGATAAATTTCTAGCCGCTCTCTCCTCTCTCACTCCCGAAAGAAGATTATCGAGAGTGCTCCGGGGAGAAGATGATTCTTTTTTTTTTTTTCGTCTTCATCTCGTTCCAACCGGATCAGAGAAAACGGGGCTCATCGTGGATCACTTCTCGGTCCGCCAATGCAGAAGCAATCTGTATCGCAACGAGTCGAAGCGCGCGGAGGGTTGCCTACAAAGTTTCGTGCCATCCTTTGTCCGTCACTTTAATCGTCACGATTGAATGGACGAACGAGCAGCGCCAATTTGCCGTATACGCCATCCCGCCGAACCGTCCGTTTTCTTCGATTCGAACACCGGAAGAACCGATATATATTCTCGAGGAGCCGACAAGAATTATTCCGCGGAGCGGGAACGATTTATCAACAATTTTCCTCCGTCGCGATTCTTACGTAGGCGATTCTCTTTGGAGAGGGACTGCGAGGCGTTCACTCGACGGTCCGTTGCTCTCGGTAATTTGCCGATCGTTCGAGTCGACGAGGCTGCGACGATAGACATCAAGCGTGTCGTATAACCGTTTCCACGTTCTCAGACAGAAGATAGCACGTACTACAAGTCACTCGCGAGCTACGGTCGGCAAGGAGAGGAAGAGTAAAAGAAGAAAGAAAAAAAAAAAAAAAAAAAAAAAAAAATTATATGACAACAACGTCGAGACGAGCGTGCGCGATAAAGTGCTCCTCGAAATGGCGGGACAATAAAGTTTGATCGGTTCCGGGGCGTGCTAAAGTATCGAGATAGAAAGGAGCCAGAGACGACGCACCTACCGTATGTTTCAACGGTTTTATATTCAGTTTTATTTTGCAATTTTATTCGCGTGTGAGCCGGGAGTGGGGGGGGGGGGGGGGAGGCAAAGGAGAACGAAGCTTCGAGGGCATTGAGTAACGTCGAAGCGGTGGCGAGGACTATGGTCATAAAGTTTCGTAGATATGAGATGAGCGAAGTATAGTTTATACGGTAAACACACAAACATCTATATGCACATATATATATGGGAGATTCTGTGTCACGTCGCAGGGCCCAAAACTCTTACGCTCTTAGCTAGTGGTTCGTAATGTTCGTAAGATCGAGCTAGAAATTCGTAATGTGCAGTATTATGTTATGTGAGTACCGGGATTTGTTTGCAGATTTGTATCGACCCTCGTTTTCAAGTTAGCAGATAGACGTGTTAATATTAAAAATTATTGCGTCTCTGGAACTTTTGGTCGTACAAAAAAAAAAAATATATCATGTACAAAAAATATGCCATTTCCGATAAATTATCTTCGTACATTTTTTCAAAATTTTACAAGTACGAGAAACTTAAAAATACTCATAAATATTTTTTTCGGCAAGTACGACTGCGCATTTTATCTAAAATATACGTGTCTCTGAGACTGTAGGTTTGGTGAGGAACGTCGTGTCAATCAACCGCTCCCCGAATTGCAAGACCGAAGAAGTCCTTTGGCTTTGCCAGTTCCCTTCCGTCATATGCGTTAGCTTCTAACTAATGCATCAGTGCATTAAAGAGGGGTCAGCAATCCAGCTGCCTCCTTCAATCGAGCGCATATGGCGTGAAATCCCTTCCTCCACGCCTTATCCAGCCGGTCCAGTGCCGAACTCGATACCTTCCACTTGAAAGAAAACGATCTAAAGGGCTCGGTGGAACTTGCGAAAAAGAAGATTGTTCTTCCTTCTCACTACTCAATCCAGAGCTCCACGTTGGGCAAACGATATAGTTATATCTGGGGGCAATGGGAAGGCACTGGGTTTCCTACTTTATTTCACTACTATCCATTTGCTCCATCTTTTTAAAAATTTTACTCAATCTATCTACTTAATTTCATTATTAGTGTCTGTATATGCCAATAGTGCGTGTCGTTTATACGCTTACACACGCAAACATTTTCGTACTTACAGGGTTTAACACCCTAGTTACAATAATAATTATAAATCGTGAGTTGAATATTCCGCTGCCCCGTAATATCGAAATGTTTCAATATATATTATACCTATATATGGCACATAAGTATGATTATGTACACGTATGACGAACTGTCAGGTTGATCTAAGAGGCTCAGGGTTTTGGGTCTTTCGAATTGACGTGGAATGCCCCATGCATATGTCTTGGGAGTGGTGTACATGGAAACCCTGAATGGTGTACAAAGTTCGTGGGAATTCAGGTCACCGTGTTACTTTTTGAAAAGTTTTATATGACTCGATGCATATACGGTTATCGGAAGCTTGGCGATATTGGAAACGAGTGGAGGAAGAAGAAGAAGAAGAAGAAGAATAAGAGGCTCGTCTATATACTTTCCATACTCGGCTACAATATTGCTCGAGCCATTGACAACGGGTTATATATCACGGGTACATAATAATAAAAACGAGATCGGATGAGGAGAGAGAACAGTTCCGATAAGCTCGGGCATATAAGAATCTCGAGACTTCCCTATGCGAGATTAACTTTTCTGAATTTCATATCGACGGTCATTCGAATAATTCCCCGGTCGGTAGCGGGTTTGTACGGTCGAAAGGTTCGTACCGGTAGTACCGGGAAACATGGACGACCGGACATGGAATATCGGGAAACATGGATCGATTGCAAAGAAAAAAAAAAGTAGCTGACCCATCGAACACGCTCCGGACGATTAATTTGGCTACGCCAAGAAAGCTAATAGGTTGACAAATGTCTCAACGCACTAACCATATAGAATAAATTTGATGAACTAAATGAATCAATTGGATGAAAAGTACATAAACATGTGTTAATCAGCCAATCAGTCGGCTGCCGGTCGATCCACTTTTTGGACCAAAAAAAAGTAATCTATCGGGCCAAAAAAGCAACCGTTTAGCAACCGATCCGTCACTGTTCTGAATTTCATCTCGACGGTCATTCGAGTAATTCGCGGACAGTAACGAGATTCTATGGTCGAAAGGACCGCGCCAGTAATATCCGGAAAACTGACGATCGGCCACGGAGAAACAAAAATTAGCTGACCCATCGAACACGCTCCGAACGATTAATTTGGTTACTCCAAAAAATTAATTAGTTGACAAAGGTATAAAGGTCCGAGCCAATTAATTGATTGACCAAAACAGATAAATTTATCGACCCAAAACACTAATTAGTTGAAAAATGCCCAAACATACATTGACCAACCAATCAGTCGATTGTCGGTCAATAAATCGCATGATAAAAAAATAAAAATAAAAAACGAAAAATAACGGGCCAACAACGAAACCGTTTAGCAACGAACCGATCAATCACAAACTAATAATTCCCCTTATCTCCACAGCCGCAGTATCTCTCGTGGCCTTGCCTCCCGTTCGCCGACGGCGGTTGCGGCCAAGGGCGAAGTCTCCTCGTCGTGCGCCGGAAGCCCGACCGGAAGTGGAACAGCACCAAGAGAGACGAACAGTCGGACAACGAAGAAGACACATGCGGTTCCATGGTCGATCGGAAGGATTCCTTAAAGGCAAATATCTCGAGCCACCGGAGCGGCCTCACGCCAGGATTCTGAGGATAAACGGGCAAGGGTTGCCCGCGGGAGAGACAGCCTAATAGCCGGCGAGAGTGAGAGGAGGACGCGAGAGGACGGGCCGTGGATCGTCGAGGCCTGCGGGGTTCGCCGAGCAACGGCGGTGCGAGCCGGCGGTGGTTAAAGGGGAGGGACGAGAAAGTATGGAATGCGGATCGATGTAGTGTGGTGTCGAGGGGAGTGCGCTCGGGGATGGGAGCCGTAGGGGTTGAATCCAAGGGGGAGCGGGATCGAACCACCGACCGCAGGGTCGCCGGCCGCTACCTAGATATCTGGCACCTCCGACACGCGGCAGAAACCCCCGTCGCTTCCTCTCTCGGTTATTCCCATCCTGGCCGGTGCGCCCCGAAGCCCTCCGTCGGTTATTCGTCGCACGACGACGAGGGGGGGGGGGGGGGGGCGAGCGCGGCGAACGGGGCTCGAGGCTCGTTCCCCCCGGACCGGCGGAAGTTAACAAGGACGCGCCGGATAATGCAGGACGAAGAAGAAGGACGGACCGTACGAATCTTCACCCTGCCTCATTATCACACCGTCAAAGAGCCATCCTCGAGCCCGGCTCGTACCGACATTAGCCCCGCTGCGCGCCCTCCGCGCATCGAACAACCACGACACTCAAACTTTCCAGACACATTTTGATTAGCTCAGTAAATACGTGTATCCGTAAATTTGACCCCATCAAGGGCCTGAGAGGGGACCGGAGATCGTTCGGAGGCCCTCCTGGATGACTCTTTGACGTGAGAACCCTTTCCAACTCTCTCTCTCGCTGCGAAGGCCCGCTTCAAGTGCCCTTTTAACTATCCGCTGTTGTTAAATTCAGCTCCACTTCAGTCTCGACGTAGCCTGGACGGTATTCTGTATAATACATGGCAGACACTCCGACTGGAGGCTGAACGAGGCCACTCTGCCGTACGGGGATGTAACTTCGTGCTCGTGTGCACAGCACACCACCCCGCCCGCCCGCAGCCGAAGGATCCTCGGATGTTCGCAAGATGCACACGAGAGAGGACGGATATTTCTCGCGTGGAGAGAGAGCCGAGAAGGCGTGCCGTAACGAGAACGAGAGGCAACTTAGCTTGTATCTCCGGAACGGTGTCGTACCGAAAAGGGAATGATAAAACAAGGCGGACGTTGTTTCCTCTGCGAGCTCCGACGCATCCAACGGCAGTAACAACGCCGGCTTCGCGAGTCTTACAGCTCGATGAGAGCGGCGCAGAGAAGAAAATGTTTGTTGCGCTAAATACATGGGCTGAAAACTGTGGAAGGAAAAAAATGTTCTGCTTTCGCGTTTTAGGTCGTTTGGATAGGCAGATGGAATTTAATGGGTCCTGGGATATCTCACCTTCCAGTTTATTAAGTTTCGTTACTATTTTCTTGTTTTGTCTTATATTCGGTTTATTATTCAATTTCATATTCGGTTTATTTTTCAGTTTCGTCAGTTTTTCTTTTATATTCGATTAATTCGAAAATACAGAAACTAGTTCATCTAGATCCACCTTAGTTCGCACTAATTATCTCTGTACAATGTATACAAAACGTTTTTCCAATTTTGGTACTCGATTGACTTGACTGCTACGCAAGGACTACCGTAAAAGATATATCATAGGTCGCATAGATAAGCGAGACAGTACAGAGCATAATAAGCGAAGCATAATAAACCAGATAGTGGCAACAGAATAATAATCAGGTAGAGCGGGTACAAATAAATAGTAACCAATAATAGATAAGTAGGCAGATCGATAAAATTTATCAAGACTAATCGCATGATTAATCGTTATCGAGATTGATAGCGCAATTAATCGTTATCGAGATTCATAGCGCAATTAATCGTTATCGAGATAAATAGCGCGATTAATTGTTATCGAGATAAATAGCGCGATTAATCGTTATCGATATAAATAGCGCGATTAATCATTATCGAGATTAATAGCGCTATGAATAATGTTTGATTGATATTTGCATTAATCGCGGGGATGTATGTTTATAAAAAAATGAACAGCGCTTCGGTTGCAGCTTGCGCTTCGTACAGTTTTACTTTATCCACCGTCAGTAACCAGCCCCGCAGCGCAAATCCATCGGCTCGATGAGAGCAACGCGGCGTAAAAAAAATTGTTACACTAAATATGGGTTAAAAACGGCCGGGGGAAAAAATTTGCTGTAGTCACGATTTCGCTCGTTGTCGAGATTAATAGCCGCGATGAATGATGTTTGAATTGTATTCGGATTAATCACGGGGATGGATGTTTGTAAAAAATGAACAGCGATGCACAAACAAGGAGCGGCCTCGACGCCGCTGCTCTTGCAGCTCGTTCTTCATGCGGTTTTGTATTATCCACCGTCAGTAACAGCCTCGGCATAGCGAATCCCCTGGCGCGATGAGAGCAACCCGCCGTAAAAAATATTTGGTGCGCGAAATTTTTCGGTTAAAAACGTAGAGTGCAAAAAAAAATGGCTGTATTCGCAGTTTCAGTCCGTTACATTGGAGTATTATAAAGTAAATTGAGTAAATATAGAATAAGTTGCTATGATGAAATAAGTCGCAGCTTATTTTATATTTGAAAAGTACGTACTATAGAATGGATAACGGAATTCAAGTTGGTCCGAGACGTGGAGGCTCATCGGACGGACTGCACGAAAATTGAACTACGTGAACTACACGAAATTTAAGGTAGTCCTCGCGAATTGTGTTCACTTCGCATAAGTTTCAGAGAAATGAGAGGGAATTCCAAACACTTGTGGATCGTATAAAAATCTGAATAAAATGAAGCGTATTGAAGGTACTGAAACAATTAATTTTGCATAACAATTCCAAAATGTTACTAACAAATTGATGAAAAATAAAATTGTTCAACAAATCTCCTGGAAAGCTAACTTTTTTTTAATAAAAATGATTCATTCACTTTTCTGAATACGTATGAATTTTTCAGATTTTTAAGTTCACTTTGATTTTTTTCTGTACCTGGGAAAAACGTGGTCACAAAATTCAAAGTAAATTCGAAAAACTGAAAAAATTGATACGCATTCAGAAAAATGAACGAATCATTTACATAACAAAAAAAAAAGTTATGTTTCCGCGAGATTTGTCGAACATTTTTATTTATCAATAACATTTTGGAATTATTCTTATTTAAAATTAATCTCTTCAGCACCTTCAATATGATTTTTGTACCATCGAAAAGTGTTTGGAATTCTCTCTAATTTCTCTGAAACTTATGCGAAGTGAACAATTAGCAAGTACTACAGTAAAAAAACTGAAGAAAAAAGTTTGCCGTATTCGCGATTTAGGTAGTTGTCGAGACTAATAGCGCGACGAATAACTCTTGAATTATATTCGTATTATTCGCGGGGACGGATGTTTGTAAAAAATTAACGGCGATGCAGGAACAAGGAGCGGTCTCGAGGCCGTTTCGCTTGCAGCTTGTTCTTCGTACTGTTTTATATTATCCCGATAATTATGGCCTGTACCGCCGGATTAAGCCGGCCTGGCGGGGCGCGCGTGTAAACGGTGCCGGGTTAGCAAATAGCTGTGAATTTTACTGTAAGCGTAGCGTGGATATAGTATTAATACTATATACTATAATATAGCGTGTACGCGAGAGTTCCGTTGGCGTTGTTGTTGCTCCCGGTGCTGCTGCTGCTGGTTAGCTGCGCCTCCGTGTACCCATCCTCTGTTCAAACTAAACGAGAATTTGTCGCTTATGCACGCCCAGAACAGACCGCCAACGCGTTATGCACTTCCCCCCTCCCCAAAACCTCCCCCTCGGGTTACACGTCGAACATCCTCTGCGTTAACTCTCCCACTCGTTACGCGTCAATTAAAATGTTTGTCTAGCTAGCGAGCCCAGCCCCAGTTTCACCGGCCACCGGAACAAATCGGGCGTTAATCATTAATCGAACACACCCAATTCTAATCCGTGGTCCGAATTTTATAGCTGTAATGCAGACAAAGTGCCTGGCGGGCCGTTAAATTCTTCGAACTCTCGAAAAGTAGCCGAGGATTTCCTCAACTGAGGATTTCGTCAACTGAGGATTTCCTCAACTGAGGATTTCCTCGACTGAGGATTTCCTCAACTGAGGATTTCCTCAACTGAGGATTTCCTCAACTGAGGATTTCCTCAAATGAGGATTTCCTCAACTGAGGATTTCCTCAACTGAGGATTTCCTCAACTGAGGATTTCCTCAACTGAGGATTTCCTCAACTGAGGATTTCCTCAACTGAGGATTTCCTCAACTGAGGATTTCCTCAACTGAGGATTTCCTCAACTGAGGATTTTCTCAACTGAGGATTTCCTCAACTGAGGATTTCCTCAACTGAGGATTTCCTCAACTGAGGATTTCCTCAACTGAGGATATACCCCTTCTCGCTTTTCCACTTTCAGAATGGCCACATTTTTTTTTTCGAGGTCTCCAATTTTTACCTTCGCTATTGGCTTCAAGTGACCCATTTACGCATAGTATTAAAACAGACTGTCAGAACTGTCACAGGAAGTGATCGGAAAACAACCGACAACGAAAAACATATGACCACCTACAGACACGAATGACGTAAGATTCATCCTCACGCATTAATACACTATATATGTCGAATATTTTATATCCAAAATAAAGTTTCAAATGCCAATCAGCATATTCTAACCTTTCCTGGCACGTCAATGATACGCAGATTATTTGCCAGGGTCAAGAAATGTCGAGGTGACGTTCTGACAGGTGAAAGTTTGTCACCTGTCACCTGTCAAAATCGGAAATCGAGCGTTCATTGGGAACCACTGGAATCCAAATCGGATCATGGATGACCTTAGAACTTTATTATAACAGGTGAAAATATTATTTCAATAATTGAAAACTATTATTTCAATAATTGAAAACTATTATTTCGATAATTGAAAATATTATTTCAATAATTCAAAATATTATTTCAATAATTCAAAATATTATTTCAATAATTCAAAAATATTATTCGCCACGTAATTTTCCGTGTAACCGAACGCCGATTGACAATTGCGTCCTTGAGTCGTCCTCGAAGAGTCCATGAATTTTATTTCGAGTCTATTCCAGTGTGTTTGCTAGGAGATAATGAAGAAGTTTCGGTATCTTTGATTTTGCGCCGCTGAAGAAGGGTTGCGTGGGGGGGGGGGTGTCTTAAGATTTTAATGGGTAACGAAGGATGCGAGGCTCGAGTGCCTCAGCGAAGGGGGTGAAACTCACAGTCGGGAGGGAGAGAGAATTCAGGCATCTCGTTAAACTATCCCCCCGGCTTACTCCAGGTCGATTTCTCTTAAGAGAAAATATATGTATATATCCATGCTAGAGACATAGTCGGGGAAGTTCGATTCGAAAGCCAAAGTTGGATTCAACTTGGCCTATCCTAAGGTTTCCCTTAATCTCCGTGGCTCTCTCGGCTCAACCTCCACGTACACCCTTTGACTGCTTTTCGCCGCATGACCCACTTTGCATTCTTAAACAAATTTCCGGGAACTCTTTGCCACTGGCACGCTGGTGTATTATAATTCATCGCTTATAAATTCTTCCCCGCTCTATATTCACTAAATTTATCGCTTGTATCACGAACACATCCGCCGAATTTATTATAAAAATTCGTAGTTCGCACCGTAGAAGTTATCGTAAATCGTACGTTCGTCGTTGTGCGCTCCGTTTTTTTTTTTTTTTTTTTTTTTTTTTTTTTTTTTTTTTTTTTTTTATCGCGCGGTCGCCGAGCGCGTTCTTTATTCATCTAACTTTCGAGGAAAAAAAAAAGAAAAAAAACATCCGAATGTCAGATAGGCTCCCGAGGGAGAATCGAGCGTTGAGCGAACCACGCGTGTATGCTCTCGTTTGCCATTGTCTGATGTGTGTGTATCGGCGCGGTATTCTAGATGATGATCGTTTGGAAGCGGGCGCTAGCAGCAGATCGCGAAGGCTGCCGACTCGTTCCACCGTACGCGCGACCGTACGAATTTCACATGCGCATAAATTTTCACCTTTTTCCGAGCAATATTTTTTTTTTTTTTTTTTTTCTTTTCTTTTTTTGCATTCCTCATTCCTTCTCTCGCTCTCAGCAGCCCTCGAATCTTCCCCTCCCCTCCCCCATGGATATGTACCACGAGCAAGAATTTTATGAATAATCGTACATGGACACGGATGAGGAATCGTATCTACAGGTGCGCCGCTTCGCAGCATAGCTTTCTGTAAATTCTCATCACACATTCAAGTATGTAGGGAGAGGAATTGCAATTGGAAAAATCGGATTACCCTATAATCCCAAAAAAAGCATTTTTTCTATTTCCGCTTTCTAAGTCAGTGAGTCAGTAGTCGATAAATCAGTAAGTCAGTAAGACGATAAGTCGGTAATTCACTCGACAAGTCAGTCGATTCGTCCGTCCGTCTCGATTTCAGAATGATCGAAACTCGCTGTACAAAATTGCCCGATTGTATTCCAATCGCGTTTTATAAAAAAAAAAAAAAAAAAAAAAAATCCACGGACAACTTGCGGGCTTGATTCGTAAAATTATCTTTGAATATTCGCAATTACACAATCCTCGGGCGATCGACTGTATAATACAGATCGGGGCCAGCCGGGACACGCGAGAATAATGCGCATGAATTTTCAATGCGTGTTCAACCTCCACGCATACACGTATATGTGTATACACGTCCTATGCCCGTCCAGTGTATAACACACGCGGAATTATCATTCCCAGCGACGCTTCCAGTTTCGATAGCGAGGATTTAATTTACGTTACGTGTCTCTCGTCCCTCTCTCTTCCCTCTCTCGTTTCTATCTCTCGTTTTGGCCCGAGCGTAAATAGAGCCGAAATTGGCGATCGGTGCCCGGGGTACGCAAAGCGTGCTTACAAAATCGTTGTAATTCCTTCCCCCTCGATGCTTTAACCCGCGCTATGCCGCCCTATAATTCCGATAAATTTTATCGCGCAACGACGCGCTTTCGATCCCCTCCGACGAGTACACCGGCGATACTACCTTTTGTGGCTTATCCACGCTCCGGTACACCCCAACTCAACCCCCCGGCCCGCAACCGTGTGTTTAATACTTTAACGCGTCAGCGAAATCAAGCCCGGGTCATAAGTCGAGAGCCAAAGAACTCGTACAACAAGTGACCGACGCGAGAAAAAAAAAAAAAAAAACAAAGATATACGGCGAATTAAAAAAAAACATCATTTGGTAAATATTTTCTATAATAAAAAAAAAATTTGGTTCGATTTAAATTGACCGAAATATGGGCATCGAAATTTCAAGATATTAACTCATTTTTTTCAACAAGTTAATTACGTTTTTATAACAAGTGATCGATTTGAGAAAAAACATCTATAGTGTATAAAAAAAACGATTAGTGAGTATTTTCAATATTGGAAAAAAAAACAATTGATTTGAGTGAAATCGACCGAAATAGAACACTCAAAATTTCAAGAACTTTCTTAAATTATTCTTTTCTTCATTTTTTTTTCAGAGAGAAGAGGAAATTTCCCTTTCAATCCCGTCCAAAAAGTACATCGGCGATTTACCTTTTGAAGCTTATCCATGCTCCAAAACTGTGTTTAATACTTCAAGACATCACCAAAGTCAATCCTGGATTACAAGTCGAAAGCCAAAGGACTCTTACAAGTCGCCGAATCGTGTATGCAAACAAATGAAAATCTACAGGGAATTAAAAAAATAGCGATTGGCAAGTATTTTCAATAATATAAAAAAAAAGAAAATAGTACATTACAATACTAGTGCGAAAAACTTTTTTCTGAGTTTGAGCGTGCGAGTTTGCAGCACGAGCAGCAAAGGCGATTGTTGCAATCGCACGAGTTAAGGAAACGTTTTTCGCACGAGTATTGTGTAAAACATTATTTTCACGAGGTGTAAAACCAGGAGTTTTTTGCGAACGCAAAGCGTGCGTAAAACCGTCGTTTTCGCACCAAGCGACATAAAATCACTTCGATTTAAATCGACCAAAACAGAACCTTCGAAATTTCAAGATTTGTCTCAATACATTTTTTCTCAATTTTTTTTTTCAGACAGAAAAGAAAATGTCCCAAACGATCGGGTGGAGGGCTCGTCGTTGAAAATTGTTCCCGACGATTCTCGGGGACAAAAGCTGACCGATATAATGAATTCTTTGCGAACGGATTACACACACACAAAAAAAAAATAGCGATCGGTGAGTATTTTTAATAATAAAAAGATAAAATCATTTCGAGTTAAATCGACCAAAGTAGAACCTTCGAAATTTCAAGATTCGTCTTAATAAATGTTTACCTCAATTTTTTTTTTTTCAGACGGAAAAGAAAGTGTCCCAGACGATCGGGTGGAGGGCTCGTCGTTGAAAATTGTTCCCGACGATTCTCGGTGACAAAAGCTGACCGAGATAATGAATTCTTTGTGAGCGGGCTACACACGCCCCGGAATGCTCCTGGCCTACTGTTGTACCACTGCCAGCAGTTTCGGGGAACGTTGACATGCTCCTGAATACGTGAGAAAGAGGAGAGAACGAGAGGATACCGGTGCTCCACACGCTGCCGGTGCTCGACCACGGCGGTGGGGTGATTAAAACGTTTCACGATCAATTAGCGTGGTCGTGGAGTTCGCGCTAGCGACCGGGGACGGGCAACGAACGAAAGGACCGACGGACGAGGGGATCCGAAAGGGAAAAGAGTACAGGAGAGAAAAGCAGCTCGTGAAATAAATGCTGTCGCGGTGCTGAGCGAGGGAGTGTGTACCGGTTGTCGAATGTCGCACGGGGGCCACTTTGCTCCGATTGGCAACGAGCCACGTGGTGAACGCGCCCCGCTGTCCCATCTCCGCTTCTCTACACCCTGTTTTCTACCTCCGAACTACTTACTCTCTTCCGTCCATCGCTCTCTCGACACAACCCGGAACGCCATCCACCCCCCCCCCCCCCCCTCCCCCCCGCCCTGTTCGAACCGACATTCTTTTTTTCTTTTTTTTTTGTTTGGTTTTTCTCCTCGGCATACTTTATGCTAATTACGTCGAGTAAAACGCTTGTGAATATCGCTAGTAGAACCGGCAACTGGAATATTTGACTTCCATGTTGAAAAAAACAATTAACAATTTTTTTTTTATCGCATTCTGTCTGTCTATTCCGTTCGAGAAAGGCAAAAACTTTTCGACGAGAGTTCGGTTCGCGGATAAATTCGCCTGTTTGTCTTTCACATATGAAACTTAGGATTTTGTATTGAATTTCGAATTAATTCGTCGATGCGTTCCGAAAAAAGTGGCCTCGGGTGTATTTGACTGGAAAGAAAAAAAGATAAAGATAGAAAATAAGTTGCATCTGGATTTAACGCCAGTTGGGACAAGAGGGCTTATTTTTCGTCGCCGAAACTTCGCCGAGGGCGAGCGCGCGGTAGCCTCGTTGTTTGAGCAGCTATCCCGCCCGAGGGACGAGTAAAACGGGTCGAAAAGGGAATCACGGGAAACGCGGGACGTGTTAACGCGCAAATATTGATATTATTGCTCCTCGACCGAACTTCCCCCGTCCCGTTTGCCCGTTTATCTGATAAACTCGTCCTCAAACACAACTTCTCGATTCGTTGCTCATCCCTCAAAAAAAAAAAAAAAAAAAAAACCAAACAAAAAATGCATTTCTCGTGCAAACATCGCCTTGCTAATTTCAACGTCAACGATTTCTGCCGTTAATCGAACAATCGATGTTTTCGCTCCGAAAACAAAATTTTCGCGTGACGCAATCACGCGACCAGTCTCTCCACGTTATTGGGACGGTAAAATTATTAACCTGACGTAAGGTCCAATAACAGTATAAATGCTCGGACACGTCGCAGTCGTCGGACACTCCTATGCAGATTTGATTTATTCCTAATTCAAGTATTAGAAATCCAATTTGATACTTGCAATCGTATTTACAAACATCGTTTGGTGCATAGAAAAAAGTTATATAAGGTTTAAGCCTAATTTATTTTACATTGTTGCCATTTGTTAAAAGATAGACGATATCGTGTCCGGAAGTTAGTCACTACTCTGTAAAAAAAAAATGGCGTTAGAAAATTAATGAACGGTATTGAAAGCTTTTTTTACGTAAATTGTTTCAGAAATTTCAAATGCATTGTTTTGCAATTTTACAGTAAACATTTTTTTTACGAAAAATTTTTTAACTCTCAGGCGATTTGTAATTTTAACATCTGGTATTTTAATTTTATAAAAAAAAGTGATGGCTCAATTAATGCAAGTAACGTAAGCAAATTTCAAGTTCTAGTACATTCAATTTACACATTATTTTTACAGCGTAAATACGTGACACAATAATCAGATAGTTCCAAGAAGTTACGTTGACCAACTTTCTACGTAGCTTGTCTTGAGTTTAGTTTCGCGCGAATATAATTTTTTCATTGATTTAATTAATAAATGGAAAATAAATTATTTTAGTTCAATATGAACTACTTGAGTACGTACATCAGAATTCTCGAAATCTATGATAGTCCGAATATAGGAAGGTGCCGAAAAACCGCGTCCGAATCGTACATTTGGATTCTCTTCTTTCCTTCCATAATGAAAAAAAAACATTTTTTTTTGTAATTAATCGATGCGTAATGGAAACCGGAAACTATCAGCTCGACATTGCTCTCAGTTATTTCCCAAAAAATGTCATCTCTCCAAATTAATAACTACCGTAAACTGGCGCTGCTCTTAACCGTCCCAGCATTGCCACCTTCGCCATACACGCATCTATTTCCTCTTTCAAAAATATTTCCACTCTTTCTCCACAACTTCCCGCGCAAATATACATGAACGGTGAACGTAATAAAAGACACGTGTCGTCGGTTTAGCGTACCGGATAAGCAAGCCCAGCTATTCCCTCCGACTCCGCGTCCCACACACGCTCTCTCGCCGCTTCAATTTTTTTTTCTTTCCCCGCTTACGCGATGAACAGAGAGAGGTTCGGAGCGCGCAGGCGGTGTCTGCACGCTCGACGGGGTTGAGCCCCGCGCCGGTGCGGCGAGAGACTCGACGGTGTTTGCATTACCGAGCCGGGCAAGGTGCACAGTGTTCCGAGCATTGTGCTCGCTGCGAAAAACGCGGCACGGCGGGGACACGATATACACACCTTGCATACTGGAGTAACAAACGGGAGAAAGCCTCGCGAGTGTGCGAGGGCAATAGGCAACAAAAGTTCCGTATCTCTCTCCTTCACCCTCCTCTCCCACCCCCTCTCGTGCGAATGCATAAAACATGAAGCTTCCTCCTGGAACCCCCCTCTGAAATTTGCTCCAGTAACGCCGCAGAAAGAAGCTCCGTCGCGTTCTTGCTCCTGTTCCTCTCATGAATATGTCACCGAGAACGTGGCGTAGGTACATGTATAGGGGGAGGCTACGCAAAGGACGCCTCGCAGGGTCCTCCCGTGAAAAGTCCGCGACCGTGTTTGCGCGACCCCGAAAACTCCGCGTCTCTGGAGCTCTCCATTTTTTTTGTTCTTTAGTTTTTTTTCTTATTTTTTGTTGTCTTTTTTTTTTGCTATGGTTTTTTTTGGAGGCTGCATGTGGGGAGAGTTTGCGATGGAACAACGAGGATGTTTATCGGAGCGCGAGACGAATCGCGAAAGATAAGGTCTTCGGTGTCCTCCATTTATTTTTATTTCTTTCCTTTTTTTCTCACTTTTTGTTGTATTCTTTATTCTGTTGGTGTTTTTTTAAAGGGAAAGATAACGCGTTTGCGGAGTTCTCCATTTATTTTTTTATTCAAAAAATGCTTTTCTTATTTTTTGTATTCATTTTTTTTTTCAGAGCCTGATTATTGCGAAAGGATCACGCATGCACGTCGGGCGAGCAGCGATTGCGAAATAACAATGAGGACGGTTGTCGGGGCGCGAGACGAATCGGGAAAGATAACGTCTTTGGTCTCCTCCATTTGTTTTTATTTTTGAAATATTTTTTGTTTTATACATTTTTTTCTCCACTCTATGCACTATTCTCTATTTATTTTTGTTGTATTTTTTCCATCGTTTTGGCACCTTTGGCGTTTTCCACTTATTTATTTTTAACTTTTCTTATTTTTTTTTTATTTTTTTTCTATCGTTTTTTTCTTTTTTTTCAGAGCCTGCACACGGGGCAGAGGATGAGGCATGCACATCGTTGGAGCAGGGATTGCGAATGAACAACGAGAATGTTTATCGAAGCGCGAGACGAATCGGGAAGAAGTGTCCCGACAATGCCGCGGGGAGTTTTCTCAAGGTTCGGGGAAAAAGGCACGACGGATTTCGCTGCGCGAGCGGAGGAACATCCTGCGTCGGCTGCATCGCTCCATTCTCTATCGCACTTGATGACGCTCGGGAAATACTGTTGTCGGTGAGCCAAATGTTGCTGGATTCTTCGAGATTGAAAGACGGAGGCGGGACGCTGTTTTATACCGAGGAACAAGTCCGCGTCCTCGGTTAACCAGGCAATAAGGAAAACTCTTTGCGACTCTTGCTGCCACTTTTGCCTCTCGCTTGCAGTTCTCTGCAGGGCACTGCGAAGTTTCGAGGACGCTCTTCTCCGTCCCGGCCGGACCCTCCCCGGTCCGTCCCAACGCGACATTCGTCGGGAGAGCAAGCGAGACCGGGAAACTTTTTGAGGCGCTGACAGTGATGCTTATAATCAAAGTTCCCGAAGATAATTAAACTTAGAATTTCGCGTTTTATATATACATTGGATAAAACTTCGGCGATGCGGCGTTACGACTCTCGTCGAGAGAACGAACGGATACTCGGCGCGAGGCCACTTCTTCTGGCCTTTCAATATTTATCTTGGCTCTCCCGTACGGTTCCTTTATGTCTGCGGGAGACGAAAGATCTTGGACGCCGAATACGAAAAACGCGGTGCCAGGAAATACCTACGCCAACGAGAATTTTTTATTATTTTTTTTTTTACATTGAAAAAAAATAATTGAATACTCCGAAAGGCTCCGCTTTGTCATGCGGCAATGGTACTTCGTAGTAAAAACCATTTTGTCTTAGGGTTGAATTTTAAAACGTCAGTTTGAACTTAAGATCGCTCTTGCGTCGAACTTAAGGTAGTCCTTGCGAATGGTGTTCACTCCGCATAAGTTCCAGCGCAATGAGAGGTAATTGCAAACACTTCTCGATGGTATGAAATTCTGAATAAAAATCAAGCATATTAAAGGTGCTGGAAAGATTAATTTCGCACAATAACAATTCCAAAATGTTATTAACAAATTGATGATAAACAAAATTGTTCAACAAATCTTCCGGAAACCTATCTTTTTTTAAATGAAAATGATACGTTTATGTTTTTTAATACGTATGAATTATTTCAGATTTTTAAATTCAGTTTGAATTTTGTGACTTTCTACACATTTTTGCCATATGAAAAGAAAATTTCAAAGTGAATTCAAAAATCTAAAAAAATTCATACGTGTTCAGAATAGTTCAAATGAATAAGAAACGTCAAGACATAAAAAAAAATCTTTTGATCGCCCTCCGCGTATCGTTTTCAGCCATCTTCACGACCATTGGCCATGTCTTTGAACAAAACAATTGGCAATCATTATGTAGAAACGGATTTATGACAGTATAGTGTTATCAAAGTGAAACGCCTTTGGGATCCAGATATAGATTCTATGCCGAAAAAGAGTTAAACTTCGATCTTAAGATCAGGCTAAACTTCAATTTTAAGTTTGCGCTGAACTACGTTCTTAAGTTCCGGATAAATTTCGATCTTAAGTTTGGGCTAAACTTCGATCTTAAGTTCGGGCTAAACTTCGATCTTAAGGTCGGGCTAAACTTTGATCAAAGTTCGATCTCAAGAGCGATCTTAAGATCGATCTCAAGAGCGATCTTAAGATCGATCTCAAGAACAATCTTCAGATCGACCTCAAGAGCGATCTTAAGTTCAAACTAACGTCTTAAAATTCAATCCCCAGAAGACGCGCTCCTTCTTTTATAGCTACAATTTATCGTCCGATACGTTAAAGAACCTTCGAGCTCTAATTAACATTGTGTAGAATTTTTTCTTCGATTCTTTCGTTCCGCGTTAATTTGGAAAAACATAGTCGACAAAATCCCACGAGTCTTACAGAAATAATTATCCAATCTAGCGAGTTTAACGCTGTTGGTTTGTCGAGCGATGGAGCCTCCGTCTCGGTTGATTAAATTTTCAACTCATCGCGTGAAGTGATCGCCAATTTTGGGTTTCGCACCTGGCCGAATCGCGGCACTTGACCCGGGGACACGGATGCGGAGCTGTTGGGATTAAGCCGAGATATACTCGCGGTGCGACTTCGTAGCTAGCTCGTTTTCTAGCTTACACCCCACCGTACCGTCGCTGACCGCCCCGCTAGGGCGTGGCATCGGTTTTACCTGAAGCTCTTCCTTCTCGCGTCATTCCAGCCTTTCCTAATACTCGCCCGGAGCGTGTTCAGCAACTACGCGAGATATAAAGGAGAAAGCCAACGCTGTCTCTGTACGAGCGAAGCGTAACGAGACAAATTCGCAACTTCAGCACGTCGTTGTACCGAACGGGCGATTCTCACACTGGCGCGAAACAAGCTCGTCCTGTACGCGATCCGCGCAATCCCGATTCGATTCCCACTCGGCCCGCTTGTACTCTCCACCGGGAATATATATTACAAGAATATCGCCCAAACTGGGTCACGAATAATTTTACGGTAGAAAAAATATCTCTGCAAGTCCGGAAAAATAATGCCTCGAAACTTGAGCCAGGGACAAGCCGAATTTGCATGTGCATCCGGAAACGCGCTTATATATATATATTTATTCGAAAATACATTATATTTTGTACGTATTGTGAATGCGAATAATAATGTTCCGAGGACTTCGTTATATCCCTCGAACGAGTGCCGAGAGACCGGCTGAGAGTCTCGTCTCTCAAGTGTCCGTTTTCAACGCTCCAGTAGTGGGATATTTCTGTACCCAGTTAATTCTTATTTCTCATTTTGTTATTTGTTTTTTTTATTTTTTAAATTTTAATCCACGGGCGAGTACCGAGTTACGTAGGACGGACAGGTAATAGGGCGTTCGGGAAACGAGTTGCATCCCCCTCGGGATATTATAACGACGACAAAAAAACTTAATACCCTCGCGACTTAGCGTCGGGGATTCTATAAAGAGCCAAGCGAATTATCTCTGTTTTCGCGATTGTAATTCTCACGAGTATCCCACCCCGTCCGCGTACGAAACTTCTCGTTGACCCGGATTTGTAATTTTTATCGAGTTTTCATGGAGTTTGAAAAAAAAATTCTGAGCGAAATCACCGATAGGGTCGAGGGATGTTCAATGCTCATTCGAAAGCGAAAGATTCGCTGCGATAAGCTTGTTAAATTAAACGACGTCTATGTTGGGCAGGAGTGGTGGGAATACGGACCACCATTTTTGCCCTATGTCAATCCGACGAAATTTTATTCCATATCGGATTTAATTTACAATTTACAATAATTTTCAGTTGGCCCATTTCGCACCGTAACAGTACGGCATTTCTTCCAATTTCGCCTCAACATTTTCTTAATCAATTATCGTTCACTTTACATTTTTATTCGTCTGACCTCATCCGACAAACAACTGTTCAATATTTAGTCGTAACCGAAAGAGTTGTTAAAGCTTGTTAAATTAAACGGCGTTTGTATGGGCTAAAAGTGGTGGGAATACGAACCATCATTTTTGCCCTATGTCAATCCGACCCAAATTTTATTCCATATCAGACTCAATCTATAATTTATAATAATTTGCCCCTTCCCCATTTTGCCCCACAAGCCACCGTGTTTCTGCCCCAACTCCGCCCCTAAAGTTAAAAAAATCAGTAATCGTTATCGCTCACTATAAAATTTTATTCGACTGATCGGATCCGACAGACAACTGTGCTCAACGGGTTCGCATAACGATTGTCCGTATTTATGTTCCAGAATGTCGGAGTCGCCGAGGATACGGATGCAGGGTCGGTCGGTTCCCCGGTGCCCGGGTACGCTATCAATCTAATCATCGTACGGATGTAAAGGTCTCGACGGGACTGAGAAAGCATTCCATCACGGGGACGCGCAGCTCGGCGTCGGGTATCTCGCTGCCGGTGTTGCCGTCCCGGACGGTTTCGAGGCAGGGGTCGGCCGAGAGTGTGTAGCCCAACTCCGGACGGATAGATAGATGGATGGACAGACACACAGCGAGTGGCGGATGGATGTAGATACAGAGATGGTATAATAGAAGGGTGAGAAAGCGGATAGGGTAAGGAGGTACGAGGGATCGATCGTGCCGGCAATTACTCCGATTGCCGTCACCCAATAATTTCCACACGCCGGCCGAGCGTCCCGTGCTCTCTGACCCCTGGCCAGAAGAGGGACGACGGAGAGAGGGACACCAAGAGACGGCAAGCGGGACGGTGACGTCGAACCTCCGGGTACGCCGGGCACAACGGCAGTCCCAGCAGCAACACCTTCAACCGTGAATTATCGCACAGCCCATTCCAGCCACGATCCAGATCCGATTCTCATCAATTCGCCGGAAGACTCCTTCGTCAAATTGTTTGCCGAAAAATATATGATAATAAGGAGTAATATAGGGCGGCTGAGATAGATTCTTGTCGCTTGGAAAAATGGTCCAATTGTTTTGATTGTCCGCAGGATGTCGTTGGCGAACGGCGAGGGTGAAGCGGAAATATCGGCCTTCGTTTGCCGAAAAATGTTATCGTATTATCCGCGAATAATAACGAGTAAAATTATCGAGCGGTTGAGATGCACATTCGTCGCATGGAAAAAATTGTCTGACCGTTTTGTTTGTCCGCAGGATATCGTCGGCGAACGGCGACGGCGAAGAGGAAATATCGAGGGTTGTTTGCCGAAAAAAATGTACAGGATGGACGATTTATCGATCGGTGAGCGGCATGACGAGTCGCTCGAACAGCAGGACATTTGACGAACGAACAAACGATCGACTTCGCAGTGATCGTAGATTTTACCGAGTCTATTTCAGGACTTTATCAATTACGATTTTTTATTCGCGGTAACAAACATTCCGCCTCTCGTACTTTTTATCATTTTATAATCCCCGTCCCATTTTATTTCGCTCGTTCGTTACATTGGTCTCAGAAGTATTTCGCGAAATTTCGTGTCTGTCTTTTGCACGATCAACGAACAGCAACGAGTGAAATTATCGGCCGTTCGAGATGCACTCTCGTCGGGTGGAAAAATTGTCTGACCGTTTTGTTTGTTCGCAGGATATCGTTGGCGAACGGCGAACGGCTAAGAGGAAATATCGAGGGCTCGATGAAGAAGAGAAGGACGAGAAGAACGTCGCCGACGACGACGTCGACGACGGGGAAGTTTTATATTCGAGGAAGTTCCGGAGCGTTGGCTATCGAGCTCTCAAGGATGGGAGGCAGAGGAGTTCGAGTGGCTGGTAGGGCGAGCACGCTGGCCCGCTCCCGTCGATGGCTCGAGGGGCGGAGAACGCGGGTGGGCAAGACGATCGAGCTGATCGGAAGCGATTGGTAATCATGTGGCTCGGCAACCCCTCGTATCACGCCAATAATCTCTCTCCCTCCCCCCATCCTCCCACGTCTCTCTCGTCTCCCTTATCCTTCCCACACCCGTCGACCCTTCTCAACCCGTTCGCTCGGCGAGATCCTCGTATTTCATGCTAGCTTGACCATCGACCAATCCCGATTCGCGCCCGGCACCTCGCACCAAAAACCCCCCCAGTATTAACTTCACCGGGCTTTAAACCACCCCGCTACCGATATCCTAGTTTTGCGCATCCGTTCTCGTCTTTGAAAAATCCTACACTACGCTTGTTCGAGCTCACCGATTTTCGTCACTCGCGCGCGCGAGATGCTTTCTCATTTATTTGGCTATAAAAAAAAGAAAAAAAATTGCTTCGCACATCTTCGTCATCGAGGAGGTCGGAGCATTCCGTCTCCTTGATCGCAGGAGGATTTTTCATTCCTTTATTTCATTCGCCTCGCTTTATCGGTTTCTCACTGCTTTACCTCTTTTCCCTTTTTCGTGCACACTCGGTTTCTGACGACGCTCACGGGGACATTCGCGTGATTGAACGTGCGATGCCCTACTTTAAACGCCGAGGGACTTTAACGTTTCCTTTTTTTCAAATCCTTTCTTTGCAATTCTACTGATTATTTCGATGCGCGACTGTGTACGAAGGGGAGGCTGAAAAAAGGTGGAAAACACAGAGAGCGATGAATGGGTGAAAAAAAATGTAAAAAAAAAAAAAACCGGATTGAAAACCACAGAACCCTTATTACTTCCGGTAGGAGAGGTGGGGAGGAGGGAATGTAGAAGCATCGGTCGACCCGTTTAAGTATACAGGCCAACTCTCGACTGTACCAACGAGCGGCTCTCGAAAAACCACCCCCTTCGATCTGTCCCTCTCACCCGCTCTCAGGGCTTTCCTCGATTTCTCTCGGCTCTTTTGACCTCCCTCCGGGGTCTCTTTTTCCCTCCCTGCGCATACACATACACACATACACACAACGCTATCGATTCAGCCGCTATTTATTGCCGGCTTTTACGTTTAGACTCGGAGATTTATCGCGGTACGAAAGGGCGCGGTGTGGCCGGATAGCTCGACTCTCGTTCGCATTGCACATACTGGAGTAGCACGGAAAGGGGTGGATTTCGCGTATACAATCGGCCAGCAGCACATCGGGAGTCCCGGAAAATCGTGCCTTGTTTTCTCTGACTACGCTGACCCGCTGGCTCGACGAAAAGAGGATCGGAGCACGCGTTCTCTCCGCGGTCCATAGGCGCGCGCGATGTCAGTCCGATTGGGAATATACTGGCGAGTGTTCAATGTTCCGAACGGCAATATAGTTCTAATTAACCCTCCGACTTGTCACTGGACGAACAAAGGCTCTCTTTCAATTCGGTGCCGAAATAAATAAATACATTCATTCGAAATAGGGGAGAGAGAAGCGAAATGGGACAATGGGGCAAAACGGGACAATGAGCAAAACGCAATTTTCCAGTCGTTTTTGGATGTCCCATTTTTGCCATGCTGATACAATCGGATTTTCTGGCCCGTTTTGCCCCATTGTCCCCACTCGAAAATTATTGAAATATTGCGTTTTGCCCCACTGTACCATTTTGCCCCGCTCTTCCCCATTTAAAAAGTCTAATATGTGAGGAAGATTTTTTTTTTTGCTTCCTCATAGAGGAAACTTTGTTTTCGTGATTTTGCGAAGAGATTTTCATGTAAACATGCTTAGAATGATCCAAAAGGTCGACAAATCACATTTAGAAAAAAATGTCTCAATGAATGTGTCTGGCTTGCAGAATTCAACCGTCTATAACTCAAGAACGTCTTTATCAATCGGGATGAAGTCTCTCGTTAGAATTTACTCAATAATTTGATGAGAATCGGTCGGAAGGTCAGCGTGAGTTTTTACATTTTTCGAAAAATATCTTTTTGCACTGTGGATCTTATAACAATTTTTTTTAGATATTTGACTAAAACGTTCGAAATAAATAAACTATTACGTACCCGTGTCCCCCTTTGAATTTGGTAAAAATCGATTCTTATGAAATTTTGTTACGTTTTGATTTTTCTTTTAATTCGTTCTTCACAAAACCGCATAAATCATGGTGAAATACGCGATTTGCAAAAATATTCTTCGCGTTTTAGCAAGTCATACATAAGTGAAATAAATTTTGACAAAAGTCCAAAGTGATTTGCGCATGGCTTCCTCATTTATAACAATCTTGAGCATAGTTTCTCCGATGAGGAAGCCACAATATCGATAAACGAATGTTCTCATAAAACTTTTAACATGGTATTGAAATAATATTATTTTTAAATAGCAATATTTTTTTATATAATTTTTGAAAGTAAATATATAGAAATTATTCTTTCCACAGTCGAGGGGTCAGTGGTCCATCTGATATGAACGATTCGCTTCTCTCGTAAGATGTTTCAACCCCGTTCTCGTTGCCAATTTCGCGCGTAAACTGCGCAAACTGTAACTTTGCCGTTTGGATGAAATTTCTCTCCGGTCTACACTCGCGCAGATCAAACATCGAAAATTTCGATGTAGGTTCTCAGTACGCGGAGGGAGGCTTGCCAGAGTTTCGATAGCGAAGAACCGTGGCCGAGGGGGTGGTAAAAGCGACAACTTTTCGTCACGACTCGGCCGTGCGAGTAGACGAGCCAGATCTTTTCCCCGCGACTTTGGGCACGAGAGCACAGTTTTGAATATCGATGCGGACGCGAGGAAAAAGGAAGGGTTGTAAAAACAAAAAAAAAGAAAAGATTCAAGAAGAAGTCTCGTACGCGCTGTTTCCCCAAACTCTTCTCTACTCGATAAAAATACCATGGAGAATCTAGTTACGTATAGAAGAGCCGCAGCCGATTTTCTATTTCGCCTATCTCATAAAAATTCCTCGAGGCCACGTCGACATCGATTTACCCGCGGCTACACCTTGGCAGGACCCTCGCAACACATACGATACACACACATACGTATGCACGTATTTGTATATACATACGGCCTGATGGGCCAACCGAGAGATATTGACGAAAAATAAACGACGACAAAGCAGAATAAAGACGAAGTAGAAAAGGGAAAAAAAGGCGGTGGTAGGAAAGAGATATTCACCGAGCGACTGGAGTGATTTATCTATTTTCCACGGTTTTATATACAAAATTTGGGGCGGGTGAGAGGGTGGGGTGGTTGCAGAATTTGTGCATTCGCTCGAATTCGCAGCGTGCGAGAAAATAATGTAGAGCAGATGCAACGATCGGTAATTTAGTTTTAGCTAAATAAACGATTTTAGTTGAGGGTAAATTTATCGCGAGCGTATTCGCGGGCGAAACATAGCGAACATCGGGTTTTCCCTTCGGTCCTTTTTTTCTCCCCACTTTTCCCGACTGCCCTTTCTGCTGCCGCTGCGAAAAAAAAAGAGAAAAGGAAAAAGAAGTGAAACGAGTGTGTGCCTCATCGAGAGGGCTTCTCTCGTGTAAAACGCGAAAATACGAGATAACAAAACAGCTCGGAGCTGTGGGCGGTGGAAGGATGTAATAATTTGGGTCTCGCTGTGTTGTATAATAAAAAGTGGGGAAACGACCTCCGACTCTGAGCGGGGATCCAGCGGGGCGGCGACGAGAGCCACCAACTTATTTTTCTCTCGGCTTCTCGAGCCATCGCGAGTTTTCTCTTTCGCAAGAAGAAAAAAAAGGAAAAAAAAAATGAAATAATAACGCCGCTAAGTATCCAGGCTCTTTATTAATTTCCAGGGGGCAACGGGAGGGAAAACATGAGCCAGATAGGGCGTGGGATTTCTCGGGGAAAAGAAGAGGGACATTTGGGTCGGAATAATTTTTTTTTTTCTCGAAGATTGACCAACAAAAGTCAGTGACAAAATAGCGCGAGAGTCAGGATTAAATGAGATAGAGCGAGGCGCGCCTTCGACCGCGGGGGCTCCGAGCAAATCCTTTGTCCATAAATTCGTTGCGAGAGATTAATCGACGGGTCTTCGCTGAGATTC
>OY754489.1:9306605-9396605 GCA_963575735.1 Amblyjoppa fuscipennis | reverse complement strand
GTGCAGAAACTCTCGCGAGCGTCAAAAAACATTTGCGGTCGTGAGCGCACTCCGCTGTTGTACGAATTATACGGGTCAGCGCTCACAAGCCTCTCTCTCTCTCTCTCTCTCTCTCTCTCTCTCTCACACTATCCTGGCTTTCCGTCTCGGCGAACATTGCGAAAAGCGCGTGGAAATTTTTTCTTTTTTTTTTTACTCTTTTTTTATGTATTAATTTTTTTTTATTTTTATTTTTTTAATTTCATTTAATTATACGAGAGGGTATAATCTCTTTTGATGCTCATTGTTATAACAGTTCTTTCCTCGCGTTATTATAATCAGCTCCGTTCATGGAAAGAAAGGTAGGAACGACGAATTTTCGTTATTGATTCGCGGTTAGCCAGTTCATTAGTTTTTTTTTTTTAAACACGTTCTTCTACTCGCCCGAATTTTTTTTTTTTAATTGTTATCAGTGTATTTATTTTTTTTTAATTTAATCAAATTATACGCGAAAGTGTAATATTTTTATGCTCATTGTCGCAACAGTTCCTTTCTCGCGTATTTACAATTATCTCTTCATGAAATAAAGTAAAATAATAAAAATAAAGTAGTAACGACGAATTTTCGTTATTGATTAGCGGTTAGTCAGTTCATTCTTTTTTTTAAAAGCACGTTCTTCTACTCCACCGAAATTAAAAAAAAAAAATGATTATCAATGTATTTATCTTTTTAAATTTAATCAAATTTCATACGCGAGAGTACAATCTTTTGATGCTCATTGTTGCAACAGTTTCTTTCTCGCGCAATTATATTTCTCTCTCCAGAAAAAAAATAAAAATAAAAATAAAAATAAAAATAAAAATAAAAATAAAAATAAAAATAAAAATAAAAATAAAAATAATAATAATAAAAATAAAGCAGGGACGATATATTTTCGTTATCGATTCGCTGTTAGCCAGTTCATTCGTTTTTTAAAGCCCATTCTTCCACTCGCCCGACTGCAAAAATAATATTTTAGGTACATTCATTTCTTCAATTTAATTTAACTATACGGCAGAGTATAATCTATAAAAAAAAAAAATTAAAAAAAAAAAAAAAAATGAAACGAATGAAATGAAAAATAATATTTTAGGTATATTCATTTCTTCGATTTAATTTAATTATACAGCAGAGTATAATCTTTCGATGCTCATTGTTGTGTGGCAGTTCCTTCCTCGCGTAATTATAATTATCTCTCTTCATGAAAAATAAATAAAGTAGGAACGATATATTTTCGTTATTGATCCGCGGTTAGGCAGTTCATTCATTTTTTTTTTTTTTTTTTTTTTTTTTTTTTTTTTTTTAGCCCGCTCTTCCACTCTTCCGTCCCCCATCGGGAAGGGGTTACCTCTCGTGATGCGGTAATCCGTCGTCTCGACGGCTCCGGCCAATATAATGAAAATTTCATTACGCCACGTGACCCTTCATCGTTGCGGTAACACAGTGGTCATTTATCACAAGTTATACAGTATATTACACATAGATAATACACACGCATGTATAGATACACGAATATTTCGTATAGTTCGAGGAGAGATTCGCGAGCGAAGCTGCGGGCTGCGGTTGACGAGATAATAGGTGTGTTCGGGCGTGCACGCGAGAAAAAGACAGGTGAAGCACGCGAGAGATGCGAAATTTTGAAAGTATGAGGACAAAAAAAAGGAGCAAAGTGAAAGAATGAGAATTTATATATTTGCAAAGTGAACGGTCGAAGATGTACGGCGTGGCAGGTGAAACACGCGATTTACGAGCATTTCGTCCAATCGTTTTCTCTTGAAATTGCAAAGTTTAAAAAAAAAAATTGTTGGTGTCTGAAAATGAAAAAAAAAAAAGAGAACATTGTCTGGGCTGAACTGGGAAGAATCGCTGATTTTACGCGCTAAGTTCACGTCTCGAAACGGTTCTTTAAAACTCAGAAGTCCATGAGAAGTCCTCGAAATTCGCCTTGTCCTTGAAAAATCGTCAAACGCCGAAAAACTTGAATGCGATTTCAAAATTCACTCTGTCGTGGGTATTTTTTTTTTTTTCCCCGTGGAACACGACAGGCACCTCGAATGTGGAAAAAAAAAATGTTAAGGGACAGCCGATAAAACGCGAGTTTAATCGTCATAAATATTGCCGAAAACATGGAAAAATGGGTGAGATTACGAAAATTCATGAAAATTCACGGCTTTACTTCAGATAATATCCGGCGACGGATTCGGGTTCAGAGGGACAAAATAGTTCGAAATACGTAGCGAAGTGTAAAAAAAATTTAATTCCATTCTATGTGCTATAATTTGGAAATTCCGAAATGTGACATATAGAAAGAAAACCACCGCCATTGTTTTCGTATTTCCCAATTGACGAGAAAAAAAATTTCGTATTTCCCATTAACGAGAAAAAAAAATGTAAAAAAAAAAAAAATGGTCAGTAAAATTATAAAGGCGATTCATTCCCATATGCTGTATTCTCGAGATTTCGATTTTCATAGCATATGCGAGTGAAATTCGAAAATCCGAAATCACTTCCGCTTGCTATTCTCAAGATTCCGGCAAAAAATTCTATATCTCGAAAAAAAAAAACATTTTCTTCATATTGAAATCCTTGAGAAGTCCTTGAGAAGAAAAATCATATGATCTCTCTTCGCGGGATATCCAGCGACGATTGTCCGCGGCCTTTACAAATGCAACGCCTCTTCAACTATTCGCGAAGATTCTTCTCGGGCGGAGAATGAGATCGGCGAGGCTGAGCGGCTGCAACTGCACAGAAAATAACACGAACGGCGAGCCGAGAAATCGCGAATTTAGTGACTACAAATATTGCTGAAATCGCACTGAATTCCCAAAATCTATTACCGATATTTTCGTAAGACTCCGAAATTTCCAATCTTTCCTTAGTTCCTCTTCATCCACCCATTTTTATTTTCGCATCCTTGAGAATTAATCAAAAGTCATCGAGAGGTCCTTGAACTTGATTTTCAATCTGCACCATTCAGATGGTGCAGGTTGAAAATCAACCCGACCCATTGAATGATCCACGAATTCAACTTGTCGATAAAAATAACATAATCTCTCTTCCCCAGATATCCAGCGACGATTGTCCACGGCCTCTACAAATGCAACGCCTCTTCAACTATTCGCGCAGAAGTCTTCCCGGGCGGAGAATGAGATCAGCGATGCCGAGCGGCTGCAACTGCACAGAAAATAACTGGAACGGCGTGCCGAGAAATCGCGAATTTAGTGACTACAAATATTGCTGAAATCGGATTGAATTCCCAAAATCTATCACCGATATTTTTGTAAGACTCCGAAATTTCCAATCTTTCCTTAGTTCCTCTTCATCCATCCATTTTTATTTTCGCGTCCTTGAGAATTAATCAAAAGTCATCGAGAGGTCCTTGAAAATCATTCCGACCCATTGAATGATCCACGAATTCTACTTGTCGATGAAAATAACATAATCTCTCTTCCCCAGATATCCAGCGACGATTGTCCGCGGCCTTTACAAATGCAACGCCTCTTCAACTATTCGCGAAGAGTCTTCCAGTTCGGAGGATGACGTCGGCGAGGCTGAGCGGTTTCAACCGGTACCGAAGCGCTTCCGTTTACCCGATGGGGCCTCCCCCGCTCAGGTTGGTACACACTGTACCAACAGCCATGAATAGGAGAACTTAACTCGTTAAGAGGCAACATCGTGAGGGCGCCCTGACCCCTCGATGTTCCCGCGAGAGAGGATCCTGGGAGCAGCGCCTCCTTCCTACGGATGGCTTGGCCGGGTCTGGGAACGCTTTCGGGGCGAAACAAACGCGTTCGGAGCGAGACCGAGAGAGCGTTCCAACGAGATACGGGACGAGTCTAACGCGTTCTTGCGCGGCGTCTTCGTACCACTCCCGGAGCACCATCAAGCTCTGCAAGCTTCTCCGTACAGAAGCAGTTTCCGTGGAAGCTTCCAACCCATCGTTCTTCCCGCCGGCCGGGGCAACCGCCGACGCCGACGGGATATCCCACCGGTTGTTGTTGGCTGGCCAATAGCGTCGCTGTCCCGGTTGTTGATATCCGGATCATCGCAACGCTCTCGGCGGGCTTCCCTCTCGTTTCGGCCGCAACGAGCTGAGAGTCCCGTACACGAGTTTCCAAGAGGCTGGACCGCACGATATTCAATGCGTCTGGTCATACATATTCAGCTTCGATGTAACCGGCGAGGCGAAGCTCGGGATACATTGTTTGGAGCTAGTCGTCCAGCGACTCGGTTTAGGGCGGTGCGAAACGCCGCTCGGCCAGCTTCGTACTCGCTCGACAACTATTCGGCCTATCTAGTTTCATCGAGATTTTTTAAAAACTATTTTGGACGAAAGCAAATTAAGCTTTTGTTGAGGATAGAATACTTTTGGGATACTTGAACCGAGAGCGGTGGATTCGCGGTTGGCGCGCGGCTCTGGTGGTCCCCCAAGTCAAGCTGATTCGTTCGCGGTCAGTACTTGGATGGGTGATCGCTTAGCCGTGCACTAGCTGGCGCATCGACCGTTGAGCGGGAGGCGCTTTCTTTCTGAGACTTTGGTGTTTCTGCACTTTAATCAAGTGCAAAAATACCGGTGGTTCAGTCGAATATGGCCGTCTGTATCGGCATGGGTTTTCCGTAGTTCTCCCGTGATCCCAGCAAATGCGGTACAGTGTACCTAAGTCGGGTATGGACGCACTGGAAATTAGGTAGCTTAATTGAGTACGGGTAGGGAGTGATAGGGGGGAATCGGGCTGGGGTTCTGTAAAGACCCGAAAGGATATACGGTGGAAATGGATCAAATATAAATATATACTTTTGGGATACTTTTGGAATAGTTTTGGGAGAGTTTTGGGATACTTTTGGAATAGTTTTGGAATAGTTTTGGAATACTTTTGGAATAGTTTTGGAATAGTTTTGGAATAGTTTTGGAATACTTTTGGCATATTCTTGGAATACTTGTAGAACACTGTTTGTTCGAATTATTAACAGTCTTGCGGAAAATTGGAAAGGCCATTTCTTGACCGACTGTGGTGTCACACTCCCAGTTTCTGACGCGACTGTTGTGCGTAAAAATCGAACTCGTAAAGATAGTCGACTAGCAGCGAATAATTATCAATGAGACAACATTTATTTTCGGAGAGATACAAGTAAATTTGGCGCTGTTTTCAGAAATTCGTGTCGATAAATTTTTTCGAAAATCCCAAGTGAACATTAGTCGTGTCGGTAAGACAAAAATATATTGGCGCTTATCAGTGTCGCGGTTGACTTAGAAAAAAAAATCTCGCCATTTAGATCTTAAATTCAATGTCTTTTCCGGCAGTTCATGAATCTTCCGTTTCTCTTGCTCCCAGCTCGATATATCATTGAAAAATCCGCCTACACGAAAAAAAAAGAAACAATATTATTTTCGTCAATTACAATCTCATCGGATCGTTTAGTCGTCGCATACCAATTAAAATTACCCGCCGCATGTAAGTGAAATTGCATTTCGAGTTTGCTCCAAGACCGGCGTGTTTCCCGGGCGAGAAATCGAAATTTAACGGACGATAAAATTCGCAGTCTTGCCCCGTTTTACCAACGTCGGCGGTGCTGGTCTTGGTCGGGTATACAGTCGTTCCGATTCAAGCCAAGATGCGTATATATATATATATATATATATATATATAGGGAGAGCCGGAGAAGGTCGGCGATGGGGTCGTCCCGAGGTTCTCTGGTTAGCTGGCCCCGCGCGCGTGATTCGAGCTTTCGAACTCTTAAGCCGGTGCTGTAATTAAAAGATATTAGATCCCTCTCCGCTGCCCCCTTCTCTCTATACCGTCTAGCCAACGGGTTGAAAATCCTTTCCCTGGCTTCTCTCGTTCTCTCCCGCACGGCTCGGACGGTGAGTTGCACCGAGCTCCGGTCTATCTCAACTTCATCCAGGGAGCGCATAAAAAAAAAAGTTTACTCCTTACTTCCCAATGACCGGACAAAATACATTAGTATATGCCGCGCGAAGTAGAAATTACATTGAAAAAAAAAAAATATATATATATATATCGATCCAGGAGCTGATATACGAAACATAAATACATAAAACAAAGGGATCGAAATAATGCACGAAAAAAATAACGTGCACTCTAAATAAAATCGGTTTGAAGCGAGTGGATCCTTTTGCGGCAAGTGGTTTGTCATTTTCGGAAAAGTAAAATCCTCCCCCATCGAGTGGATTTGATTTAGCGAGTGTAGTGAATTTCGTCTAAAATAATACACAAAAAAATTTGTTTTTGGTTTAATGGCGAATGTTTTTTTTCACGTTATTTTGACGAACTATATTGCTTTATCGAATTTACTTACGAATTCACACAATCCCATTTGATATCGAATCTGCAACTTGTAGTTTTGAACTGCGCTTCCGTTATTGTATCAATCTCAAGTGGAATTATCATAATCAGCCAGCAGAGTCGAGATACCAATGTATCTTTTTTCATGAGCAATTCTTTTCCGTTCATTCTTCGATAAAAAAAAATGCGTAATCTTCGTACGTATACGTGTTATTATCCCCGTCATATTATTGCTCTCCCTCTCGGTTACAAACTCCCTCGCAGTTTGCTCTGGGTTGTACGATAGATACGCGGTAATCCCGTTAGAGCCGCTATGGTGAGCCGGTCACGGGCAGTGCGGTTACGATCCCTTTCCAGCGTCAACGTCGAAATATCATTTTAGAAAATTTCGTCTCTTCGTCCCTGTCGCCTTCCACCGTGTTGCATCGCTGTGCAGCGTCCGCCGAGGACTATAACACTGTACGGGAGAGTGAACGGTTCCGAGCGCCGACCGGCCTGGGCATTCTCATATTCATTATTATCCGCCTTAATCGGATTTGAGATGCGGGAGGCGGGGGAGGCCGGGGGTGGTCGAATGGTGCTTTATACGTATAGAATCCAGAAAGCTTGGGGTGGTTTGGGTTGCGTGGACAGGACAGGATCGACAGAGTTTGCTAGGGGTTCTGTGTTGCTACTCTTTGATGTGCCACGAGGATAACAAGATAAACTACCGATCGAAGCGGGGCCAGAGTAAGATAGACAAATACATATATGTATATGGATATATGTGTATGTAGGATAGTTGGCTGAATAAAGCCGCCGTACTGAGAAAAATGTATGTAGTTAAAGTGAATAGCAATAGCAACAGCAATAGCAATAGCAATAGCAATAGCAATAGCAATAGCAATAGCAATAGCAATAGCAATAGCAATAGCAATAGCAATAGCAATAGCAATAGCAATAGCAATAGCAATAGCAATAGCAATAGCAATAGCAATAGCAATAGCAATAGCAATAGCAATAGCAATAGCAATAGCAATAGCAATAGCAATAGCAATAGCAATAGCAATAGCAATAGCAATAGCAATAGCAATAGCAATAGCAATAGCAATAGCAATAGCAATAGCAATAGCAATAGCAATAGCAATAGCAATAGCAATAGCAATAGCAATAGCAATAGCAATAGCAATAGCAATAGCAATAGCAATAGCAATAGCAATAGCAATAGCAATAGCAATAGCAATAGCAATAGCAAGAGCAATAGCAATAGCAATAGCAATAGCAATAGCAATAGCAATAGCAATAGCAATAGCAATAGCAATAGCAATAGCAATAGCAATAGCAATAGCAATAGCAATAGCAATAGCAATAGCAATAGTAATAGCAATAGCAATAGATTGTTATAGTATGTCCAGATTCATTATCAAGCTTTATATTTTTGTATATAATTTTGCTATGGTGTCTAATGGTGCACATGATTTACAAACACGGTTTCGTCGATCTGCAGCGAACGTATTTATTTCCTCGTAAAATCGAGCGGATGGGAAGAATCAGCTCGAAAAAAAAAGGGTAATCGAGAGGACGAGTAAGAAATCGTGTTTCCAACGTACCGGCATCGACGATCCTCGGTGATTGCAAATCGATTTATAATATCTCGTGTACGTTCTCCGTTCGTCGAATCGGAGAGAGGGGAATTATGTTGCCAACTGTTCTATGGCTGCAATACGCTCTCGGGGCACCGTGTATTATTCGACGTTTTTGGTGCCCGAATATCCCCAGGAGTGATTCGACAGCCAAATCTAATTGTCTCGGTCGAATGACGAATAATGATTCGTCGGTTCGAGGTTCCCTCTCCCTTCTCTCCCGGTTCTCCGTCATTCGCTTTTCCACTGCACCAGTGACGCATCGACGGATCCGATTATTTTCTATCCCCCCCCCCCCCCCCTCCTCCTCCTCACCTCTCTCGATGCTCGTTCGAGCTGCAGGATCGCGTTATCGTCCGACATCCGTGGAGGGCGCGAAGGAAAAAAAAAAAAAAAAGAAGGGTTGCTCGATTAAGGGAGTCCCCCGACTGATTAGCCAAACAGAATCACCACCACTCGCGAGTACAACTCTTATTTTTCACACAAAAAAAATATATATATATATGTATCTTGGAGAAAACTTTGCATCTACAAAAACTACCGGAGGGGGGATAAGGTACGATAAAAAATAATTGGTATTCGTAGGTATACTTTTTCCTGTTCTCATTTTCAACCGTCTCCTGCTCATTTTTTACTTTTTATCTTTCTGTTACTTTTCTTCTCTATTATATCTGTTTCTTGCTTCCATTCTCTTGCCTCTCTCAGAATCAACCCTCCGGGGTCTTTGGAGAGTTATTCCCGTAGAACGATACTTGGAGAAAATGTTACCTCTCTCTTTCTCTCTGTACCTCTCGAATCTTTCGTATCTTTTATATATTTTTAACTCTAAGGGTGTGTATGTGTGTGTGTTTCTCTTCTCAGTGAGAGCTGAACCCCCCCCCGAGTCGAATTCTTATTGCACACAGCCACGGTGCTTTTACCGCTCGAGGGTAAGAGTGTCCTCGTAGTTCTTCCGCTACGCACGCAGAAACGGCCAACAGCCATTTTGTCTCCCTCTCCGAGTCCCTGAATTGCTAAAATATTGGAAGGCTATTGTACTTTGTCGTGTCTCTCGCCATTCTCGAGGTTGCGCTCGCTCGTCCCGCCTTTTAAAATACCAACCTCACCGAATGAGTTTCTTCGAGAATTTGTCAAAACGTGTCTCACATGTTCTGGAGCACGTTATCCAAACATTAGTCTAATTTTACTAAAAATTAGCGACTCCGAGCGGAGATACTTACACTTTGAGTTGCCACGATTTTCATGCAACTCCTCCAACAGTCACTCAGCAACGACACGTTTTATTTTCCACCGTTCAAACGAGATTTAAGAATAGCCCAAAAATCGAGAGTACCGTACAGAATGATACCACAAATGCGCAAAAAAAAAATTGAACACTTTTTGACTGATTACCTTTCGAGATATAGCGAATCGAAGATGAATGCAGTTGGGTGCAGCGAGCGGTCCGTGGGGTGACTCGTGCAGACCCCGAAGAGTCATCCGCAGCGCCGGTACCGCCTCGATATAGAGGGAATAATAGTTTTCAGTGGTGCAGTCATCGTCGTGCGAGAATGTGAAATACAGGATAAAAGGGCCGAGCTAAGCGACTACGACGGGGACGTTTTAGCTTCGTTGAAAATGCGCCCTCCGCGTAGTTGCACACGACGATAAGTAGTAAGCTAGTAGAGAAACGGAAGCGGGCGAGTCCCACGAGTACCGGCGGGGTACATACGGAGCGAGAGACCGGGAAAGCCCGGTGTATAACGCTATGGGGGGGGGGGGGGGGGGGGGGGGAGGAGGGTGGCCACTTTGCTGTATTACTGAATAGTCAGAGGTACTCGCGCTCCGGCATAAGACACGGGAGACGACGAGCCCGGAGTTTCCCTACACTCTGTCGCTCCTTTCGCATGCCTCACAGTACAGAGTACAGGAGAGGCTCCCTCTCCGCTTTTTCCCTTCTTCCCTCACCCCCGGGTAAAACTACCGGTGTACTGCCTCTCGAGGAGCCCTCGCCGAAGCGAAGGCTTTCACAACTACTCAAATATACATAATATGTACTCTTTACCCTCGCGCACACCCGGCCAAGCTCACGAGACAAGCCCCCGTCAGTCTTTATGTCATTCTCTCGCAATATCTTCGAGGAAGTTTCGTGCGTGTTGTCGGTGAAGAACGTTTTTGCACAAGTTGCGTTACGATCGTCATCGATTGCTTCGTGTTTGGTCGAAAAGTAAATCACTTCGTTTCATCGTGTTGTTGTAATATATATGTCTTATAATATGTACTTGTTACCTCCCGGCCAAGCTCACGAAACAAACGCCGTTAGCCTTTATGCCATTCTCTCGCAATATCTTCGAGGAAGGCTCATGCGTGTTGTCGTTGAAGACGTTTTTGCACACGTTGCGTTACGATCTTCATCGATTGCTTCGTGTTTGGGTGAAAAGGAAAATCTCTTCCTTTCATCCTGTGTTATACTTTTGTTTCATCATGTGTTATACTTTCGTTTCACCATATGTTATACTTTCGTTTCATCATGTGTTATACTTTCGTTTCACCATATGTTATACTTTCGTTTCATCATGCATTATACTTTCATTTCATCATGTGTTATACTTTCGACGTTGTATACGTCGATTCATACGATCGGTAAAAAAAAAAAAATTCGCCAGTTGCGTTACAATTTTCGTGGATTACTCCATCTTTGATTGAGAGCGAAACATATCTTATAGTTTTAATGAATTTATGGAGCTTTTTTATCGAACTGATACATTTTTTAAAACTCCTGGAATTGGAACGTCCTAAAAAAAAAAAAAAAAAATGGGAAAGGTCATTCTTCCAGATTCACGGGGGTCTCGGACCAACTTTGTATTTTTAAACCCTCGACCACACCGTCCATCGTCCTGTCGAAGTGCCGAGGACGTTGAAGCAATACCGTTCGAGAGACGACCCCGGAATTGCTTCCTCCTCTGTGTACTGAATTCTTTATGATTCCAGCGCGAGACATACGTCGTCCGGGATTCGAGTCTGAACGGGGCTCGGGTCTCAGCTTGCGCTAACCCGCGAGCGATTCGAGCTTCAATAATCAAACACTTTTTTTTCCTTTCATTTCCAGATGGTGTGCGTGTATCGCCCAGGAGCTCAAAAGAAGAAGACGACATCGAAATGCGGATCGTAGTCGAACGAGGACGCTATGGAAGTGCGTTATGGTGAGCGAATAACATGTAATCTTTATTTTACTCCCTGTGATATAAAATTTTGTACCATACTCGAGCGAACACGCGCTGTCGGCTCGTGCTGCAAACTCACACTCGTGAGAAAAAGCTTTTCGCACTAGTATCGTAATGTACTATTATGTAACTCACGCACGACAAGTGCTACTTTTCGTGTCTGTGGAGAGTGGCGTAAGTAGCGCTTTACAGCCAAGTGTACGAAAAACTAAATATCCGGCGCTTGCACACATCCGGCCGATTTAACTTTACGCACGCATCTCGTACTTTACGCACGCTTCTCGTACTTTACGCACGCTTCTCGTACTTTACGCACGCTTCTCGCACTTTACACACGCTTCTCGTACTTTACGCACGCTTCTCGTAGTGTCCGGGCGCTGACTGTACAGCGTCACAAGGAGTAGCCGACATAGGTTCGTGCTCCCGTGTTACTCGTGCGACTCGTGTGACTCATTTCGCAGCCCATCGCAAATAACGATTTTTTCTTCTTTACCGACGGCGAGAATCTGCATAGATCTCGGATTAATCAGCCCTTGAGGCAATATTTAATCGAAACGCGAGTAAACCTCTCCCAATCGATCATGTTCATTATCGCGTGCTTGATTCATGAGGTAAACGATAGTCAGATAGTAGAATATACAGGGATAGGTACAAGCTGCATCCCTCACGGCGCTCGCGATCAGCCCAGCAGCCCAACCCCCTGATGTCTATTAGCTGTACCGACGGCGCCTCTACGCGGATCTTGTCCCGGGACCATCGGAGTGCCTCAATCTCTATATCGGTATATATGTACAATATATATAGATATATCTCTATCTATATATATGTATATATATATATATATATATATATATATATATATATATATATATATATATATATATATATATATATATATATATATATATATATAGCATCAGCTCTGCAACCAAGGAGATTGCACTGTCTCATAGCCATGGGCAAACGCCATTCACGTAACTGCACACAAGCCGATAGACAACAGACTGAGATGCTGATGCTTGGCTCCGGCTCCCGCCTTGGCCTCAATATGTGGCTCACTCCGTGCTACTCGGGAATCCTCGATATTCAATTCTCGTCCTCCTCCTTCCTCCTTAGCTCGGCGCGATTATCGAGAACAACAGGCTGCCCCGATTCCCCTAGGTGACGATCGCACATTCCGTCGTGAATTCTCGATCGCGTAACTCGCACGTATATCACACACGCTTATGGATGCACGGGCAGTCGGAAGTTTGGAATTATCTCGTTCGACACGTAACTGCGACGGTAACCCGAGCACGATCCTTGACCCTTTCCGGAGGAATTTCACTCATGATGGATCCATTTTTTTTTTTTTCTTTTTTTTTGCGATGCCCAATGTAGGCCATTTGGGCTCGGTCTGCGTCACGGTCGCAGTCGTTTTTGGGTATTTTCGTCTGCTGCAATTATTTATTTTTAATTTTTTTTTGGGTATTCATTTCTTTTTAAATTAATTAGATTCTTTTGGCAAAAAAATATTGCATGGATATCTCGTCTTTGTCATATTATTGATAAAGATCCTCGACCCTTGACTCATTCCGGAGGAATTTCACTCACGATGGATTCACTCGTTTTTTTTTTTTTGCGATGCCCGATGTAGGCCATTTGGGCTCGGTCTACGTTATGGTCGCAGTCGATTTGAGGTACTTTCGTCTTCTGCAATCATTTATTTTTAATTTTCTTTGGGTTATTAATTTTTTTTTTTTTTATGAATTAGATTCTTTATGAATGTGAACTTTGTGAATTAGATAGACGGTCCAGTTCCCGCAGCTGTTCCAGTTATACTGATAATAAATACAGTATAAGTTAAATAAAAACGAAATTGACGGCGTGCTGAAGAGCGGTTTACTCTTGATTAATGTCGCGATACGTATATTTTTTAAAATAAAACATTCCCATTAACAATTGAAGATGGCGGAAACCGGGCAGCTTACCTTATCTCGTTTTCGTCGTGTTATTGCCAAGGATCCTCAACCCTCGACTCTCACCGAAAGAATTTCGCTCACTCACGATCGGCGTTTTTTTTTTTTTTTTTTTTTTTTTTCTTTCGCGATTGCCAATCTAGGCGATTTGTGCTCGACCTGCATTACAATCGGAGTCGTTTTGCTGCACTCTCTTTTCTTATATTTATTTATCTTTAATTGTTTACCCCGTATAGATTTTTTTTTTTTTTTTTGTCACACCACTTTCACGTCAATACCGATTTATCGATCATCGTAAAAAAAAAAAAAAAAGAAAAGACAAAAATAAGAAAAGCTCGGAGGATTTTCCAAACGTTCCTTTCGTATCTCAATAACTCCAACGTCCCCGCCATCCGGATGTTGCTCTCACCAATTCCGTCGATCCATTAATCTCCGTGCCTCGTTCGCTCGTCATTTTCGATTCAAATTTTGGCCCGGTACAATTTCGCGGTTAGCGCTGAATGCGCGATCGGTGAGAATCGTTTGAGTTTAGTCTCGCGAGAGATAATCGAGTCACGGTCAATCGAACTGCAGCTAACTGCAACGGGGTTGCACAGCTGCCGTGTACCGGCGCTTCGTCGATTCGACCTATATACCTTCCGCCTCTATTCCCACCCGCCACCCCCCCCCCTTCCCTCCCCGTCGCCCCCTTCCGGGCACGTCGATTAATAACCTCGAGGTCGAATAATAGGCCGGCCGCAATTCGCCCTGTTATAAAAGCTATCTCCATCCAACGTGAGTGTACAGTTTAGCCCTCGTTTGAAATTAGCATCCGTGCCCCCCGCCCCCTCCCCCCCCTTCTCCCCCCTCCCCCCTTCAAACATTGGGTGCTGTCACATCGCGCGAACCTCCGGACGAAGCGAAAGGGGTGAAATTGCGGTAAAAGCAGTTCCCTCCGATTATAACGCGAATCAACACGGAACCCCCCCCCCCCCCCTCCACGACCCCCTCATCGGCCGCGCTTATTCGCATTTACACGCTTCCGGTTACAGTTTGGTGTCGCGTAATTGCGAATCAACATTATGACCTATTGAAATAATTTTCTATTTATTTTTTTTATTTATTATTTGAAATTGGCATCCGTGCCCCCCCTTCTTCTCCCCCCCCCCCTTCGAACATTGGGTGCTGCCACATCGCGCGGACCTCCGGACGAAGCGAAAGGGGTGAAATTGCGGTAAAAGCAGTTCTCTTCGATTATTACGCGAATCAACACGGAACCCCCCGTCGACCCCCTCATGGGCCGCGCTTATTCGCATTTACACGCTTCAGGTTACAGTTTGGCGTCGCGTAATTGCGAATCAACATTTTGACCTATTGAAATAATTTTCTATTTTTTTTTTTTTTAATTTTTTTTGTTTGTTTGTTTGTTTCTGTGGCATTTTGACATCGGTGAACCGCGGTTGATTCGCGAGTCGCGGTTTGACCGCGTATAATTACCGATAACTGGCAAACAAATTCTCTCGAGATAGTTACACAGCGCGATGTGACCCGTGGACATATTTTTGTTTGTACTATATATATATTTATTTTTTATATATTTTTATTTGTACCATATATATATATATATATTTTTTTTGAGCGGATATGTATATATGAAGGATCTGCGGTAGACTCACATCGCAGATCCACTGCGAGCCTACCGTGGATGAGACCTCGTTTGCACGACGGTTTTTCTTTTGCTCAATAAAATGAAATTGACTGAAATGAGTGAATAAAAAAAAAATGAAAAGGGCGCCCAGTTGCACGCAGCTCTCACATAAAGAATCATAGACTTTATGAACTATAAAACTTTATAAACTTTATTATAGTTGTATAAACTTGTTGTTTAACAAGCGAACTTAAGTAAACTAAAGTGCGCGTAAAATTTTTATAAATCGTAGACCTGAGTGTTTTAAAACTTTTGTAACGTGTTTTCTCTGGAGCTCTTATATTTAGGATTTATTGTATATTATTTTAAGGAGAAATCCGTCAAACGAAATAAGTTAAATCTCACAAGTTCGCCGTAGAACAAATTTTATTTGCACGATACTATTTTTTTTTTTTTTTTTTTTTTACAAAACGGGACAGCGAGGGCAAAACTCAATGTTACAATAATTTTCGGATGTCCCATTTTGTCCCAACGATACATCTGGTTTTTTAAAGCCCTTTTGCCCCGCTTTCCCCCACACAGTACCGAATGGGTGAAATCAGAGTAAAAAAAAAAAAAAACGCGAAGTCAGATCTACGTTTTGAGGCGCGAGGGCAAAACTCAATCTTACAACAATTTTTGGATGCCCCATTTTGTCGCAACGACACATCCGGTCTTTTAAAGCCCTTTTGCCCCACGTACGACCATCGCCACAATCCAAAAGTTATTGGAAAATTGCTTTTTCTCTCAAACGATAATGATCGCGTTTTGCCCCACTGTGCCATTTTGGCCCGCTTTCCCCTACACAGTACCGAATGGGTGAAATCAGAGTGAAAAAAAAAAAAAAAAACAAACGCGAAGTCATATCTACGTTTTGAGGCCTCTTTCAGCGTTCACTTCCGGGCGAAGTCGGAGTCGCCTCAGAATGCAGTTATCCGACCGGGCAGATAGAGGGACTTCCTCTCCGCGAAGAGAGATCCTCCTCCCCCCCCCGCCCCCTACCGTCGCTACCGAAGAATTTAATCATTACGGAATGAAATTCGAAGGATGCCCGTTAGTAGAATAGCGCGTGGGGTTTGGGTGAGATAGGCGGAGGTTTGTGTGAGTGGTGCGGTCGTAAGTCGTGCGCGGAGAAGGAGGCTGCTTGCTGCGGAAGGAAGTGGGTCAGGTATAAGCAAAGAAAGAGGAAGAGGAATTGCAGCAGCAGCAGCAGCAGCAGCAGCAGCAGCAGCAGCAGCAGCAACGGCACTGGCAAGGCAGGAGGGCGAAGACCGCTATCTCGCGATGGAAACGAGCGGTGGAAAATCGTTTCTCTCTCCCTCTATCTCGAGGTCGGTCTACACGCAGCAGCAACCAGCACCGAGGAGCATTGTTGGCCGAGTGACCGATGCACAAATAAATTCTGGTCTCCTCCATTCACCCAGTCCCGACGATCTACCCTGTCGTCGGTCTCCGTGCAACTCTGCAACCGCCCGTACGTGCAAAACCCATGGCGAAAACTGCATCGGGCAGAGCACGTTCTCTAAGCAGGACTATATATATATATATATATATCTCTTTTTTTAGTTATTTTTTTATTTTTATTTTTTAGTCGCCAATATTCGCGAATTCAAGCCCGTTCGCCTCGATCGGCAAACTATTTTCTACGATTTTTCGGTTTTTTTTTTTTTTTTTTTTTTTTTTTTTTTTTTTTATGGATCGTCGTTCAGAGATACGAGCGAAAGAGGCGACCGAGTCGATGAACGTAACGTACTGTGGGAAATTGTGAAATTCGAAAATTTCACTTCGATCGGGAAATTCTTCTGTATAAAATGATTATTTTTTTTAAATTATGTTTTTAAATAGATTTCTGTCGACGCCTCGGAGAGCAAATCGGATGAGGCGAGTCGATAGATTAAACGTATTATCGGAAATTGGGAAATTCTAAATTCCGTTGAGATTGGAAAATGCTTTTAATATTTTTTTTCTTCATTTTTCGGCACTCAGTCTTTAGATGAAAGTGCTTATTAAAATCGTCTTTCGTGCCTCAATTTTGACTGAAAAATAAAAAAAAAAACCTTAATAAAAATCATTTGCGATTATTTTTGTGCACTTCACATATGTACGCTGATAAAAAAAAATTCGGTTCAGTCAAGTACAGATTCGGGCAGGAAAGAATAAATATTTTGTTGGTAAATCTATAAGATTCATTAGTTAAACAATTATTTTGAGTGTTTTCACCAAAATATTTTGTTCGACCAACTAAGTATTTATTTGATTGTTCTTGGTCGAATCTTTAGTTGATTTAACCTTTTGTTTGTCAGACATTTTGACGCCGCCAATATTAATAACTGCACTCACTTACCAGTTCGCAAGACCTTGAAGAGTTTTTTTTGTTGTCCAACCGGACGTCCGTAAGGTATGATATTGGACTCCGAAGACCTAAGATGTTGAAATTCAAGCGTCACCAAATTTTCGATGAGAAGTCTCCGCAAGAAGTGCATTTTTTATAACAATTTTTTTAGCTAGACATGTGTTTTCTTGAAAACAAATTGAAGATTGACATTTTCATAGCGCTTCCTCATAAAATTTGAGAATTGAAATTTGCATATAGCTTTCTCATAAAAGTTGAAAATTTTAATTGTCATATCGTTTCCTCAAGATGTTCATTTATTTGCGAAGCTTCCTCCATGAGGAAGCCAAAAATACAGAAAATCCTTTCTCACAGAAGAACCTTTGCGAATAATGGAACATCATGAGAAGACGATATGACAATTTCAATTTCCAACTTCTATGAGAAAGCGATATGACAATTTCAATTTCCAACTTTTATGAGAAAGCGATATGAAAATTTCAATTTTCAACTTTTCTATGTTCAAGCTATGAAAAAAAAAAAAAAAAAATTTCCAAGATAACAAAAAATTCTGAAAAAATGCATACTTTATTCATAGAAATAAATGAATTATTTTTATGAAGTAAAATAGTAAAGTTGCCGGGTAATTTGTCGAATAATGATTTTTATCTTCAGTTTGTCAGTAACAAATTGGAATTATCACTTCACGAGCACAATCTTTGCAGCATCTCCCATGTAGAGGATTTTTTTTTGTTTATTAGATTTTTATCCCATTGAGACAGTGTTCAAAATTTTCTCTGAAACTCACGTGTGGCGGAACTGCACCGCAAGTACTACCTTAATAGAGCCTGCGATGATAAAAATTGTTACGGCGACATTGAAATTGTAGTGACACAGCGTTTTGTAGCCGATAATGAGGCAAAAACGTCGGTTCAAATGTAATATCTGCCCGAAAGCTGTCGCTCAAAGTGACAACGAAATTGCCTCGTAAGCAGCGGTATTAAAAAAAGAAGCTCTATATTATTATCCATTTTAGGAGTTTTAAAAATTAAATCTTTTACTCCACCTCAGCGTCGTCGAAGTGCCGAAGATTTATGATAGAGTTTGACGGCAGACAAATTGAATATTTTCGAAATTATCTGCCAGCCACCAATATCCACCAATCTCCTTACCCCTTCCTGCTTAGTACAGTGACGCGTCCGTCGTACCCGACGTCCCCAGAAAGAAGAGCATGACGCGAGACCCGATTCATAATTTTTTTTTGTTTGTCCTCGCGCACGCATGATTGGTATCTTTGGTTTCCGCACCGAGACGTGTCATTACTATGGTCGCGTGACGATTTAAAATTCGCTTCATAACTTACAAGTTATTATATTATATATTACATATTTATTGTAGAAGATAAGAAAAAAAAAAAGTTTCAATACTTTAGTCCCATTCAATTTTTATTCTAAAGTTCATTCTCGACACACTTTTACATAATGTCCAAGGGCGCCTTCTATGTCCCGAACTCCGTAGATATTGTATTGTTAGTTCTGGTGTACGTTTGAAATATTCTATTTAATGGTGTACACACCCAGAAAAAAAAAAAAATTATTCAAACCAAATAAAATTTATTTAGAGCAAATAAAATTGCTTATTTGAATATGGGCTCAATGGAGTTTTATTGAAATCTAATAAATCTTATTACACTTAAATATCGCATATACTCGAATCAAGTGAAAATATCCCTGAGTCAAGTAAAAATTTAATTAATTAAAATAAAAATATTCTAATATCCGATTTTATTGACGATAAATAAACTTTTTTTTTTTCTGGGTGCACACAACATATCCATGGCAAAAGGCCAGATTCTTGCCAATTGGACCGCGTTTATCTCGGTACAAATCTGACGCGTATCGGATGCGTGGGCCTCAATACGAGGTCCGGCACCAATTGAACTTTTGATGCCAAATCTATTGGCTCGAGGTGAAAATTGTGCAACAAGTGAGCCGTCATTGCCTTGAGTTCGAGCATTGCAAATTTTTGTTCTGTCAAGTAACAATAATAAGGATTCAGATATGTCGCTGCGTTTATTGTCGCTCAACCCTCGGGCGAACTGTTACCAATGCAATTGCGCTGGCCAGCACTGAACGGTATGTACGAGAAGGGGCGCCGTCCCACTACTCGTTCGGGTAAAAATCTGTCCGGATCGAAGGTGTGAGGGTCCGGCCAAAAATTAGGGTCTCGATGAATATCGTATATGTGTATGTGAGTTATCGTTCCTGCCGGTATTATGTACTTTTCTAAAAAAAAAAAAAAAAAAATTTACAAAAAACGTCACCATCGATGAAATCCAGAGCCGTCAAGGTAGTACTTCCGGTACGGTGCCAAACGCGAGTTTCAGAGAAAATTTCAAACACGTGTCGATAAGATAAAAATCTGAAAAAAAAAAAATTAAGTTTACGGTAGGTGCTGCAAAGATTGTTTTTGTGAAATAATAATTGCAATTTTTTTTATTAACAAATTCAACATAAAAATCATTATTCAACAAATTACCGGGCAACTTAACTATTCTATTCTATAAAAATGATTCGTTTTTTTTTTTTTTTGGGATACTTATGATTTTTTTCAGAATTTTTTGTAATCTTTAAAAATCGCTTTTTTTCTATGTTCAAGCTGTGAAAAACGAAATTTTCAAAGATAACAAAAAATTCTGCAAAAATGCATGCGCATTCGTAAGAATAAACGAATTATTTTTATGAATGAAAGTAGTTGGGTTGCCGGGTGAATTGTTGAATAATGATTTTTATTTTCAATTTGTCGCTAACAAATTTGAACTATTATTTCGCGAAAACAATCTTTGCAGCACCCACCATACACTTAATTTTTTTTTTACAGATTTTCATCCCATCGACAAGTGTCGAAAATTTTTTCTGAAACTCACGTTTGGCGTGACTGTACCGCAAGTACTACCTTAAACCGACGTTTTTTTTTTGTTGTCAATGCAAAGAATCCACTTACTCAGAGGCAAATCCACTTCGATAGATCGCGATATGAGTGGGACACTCGGATACAATCGAAGTGACTCTTTGAGACAACGGTCGAGATACGTGAATTGCTGAATCACAGCGATGTCCATTTTACCGCCGCTCTTATCGAGCACCGCGTCGATCTCCTCTCGGGCACGTTGCTGAAATTAATCACCAATGCACTGCCCCCCCCCCCCCCCCCCTTGAACAATTGACTAATCGACCGGCGCTTTTTTACCTGGACGTCTTTGTGATTGGCTAGGAGTAACAGCGCAAAACACATGCCCATTGCAGAGGTGTCGTGACCCTATGAATAAAACATTGGGAGTTATCGTAACACCGAACAAGTAGTTATCAGACCATGACCGCTCGATTTTTTTTTGTTTTACCTCGAACATAAATGTATCGACTTCCTCTCTGATTCCCTCCTCGTCTATTTCGCCTTGTCTCATAGCCGCAATTAAGAGATCGAGCATCGCCAGTCGTCGCTTCGACTCTGAGTAAATCGCTGAATCAGCATCGTTATTTAGATAAATTCCATCGGTATCCTCGTGATACTGCTGACGTTCACGAATAATCTGCGATAATGGAAACATAAAAACACGAGAGACGATATTTATGTAGAAGTGAACAAAAAAAAAAAACAAAAAAAAAAAACAGTGTTACAGCGAGTTATGAAAAATCGTCGTAACCGTAACCTTAGTCGAGAATCCATGAATAATCTGCAACGCTCTACTTTGCTTTCGTCCAGTTGGTGAAAGATTGAAGAATAAGTTGCCATAAATCCACGGTCTCAGCAGTCTGTTCCGCACGTTTAAGGACACGATCATTTAATGAAGTACACGGTGCATTGAATCGCCGAGAAATACTGGTCATTATAACGTGCCTATGAATCATAAATTCGCCACACCTCGTGGACAGCCTTTCTGTATTCACTGTGGAACGTTGTCATCTCTTCCAGCGATGTACCCATCGCAGTCTCTGAAAGTTCATCGAACAGAGTAAAATTGATGAACATCGCCCACTTGTTTCACACGTGTTTTTCGCGAATGCAATGCTTGCGCAATCCAGCGAATCTTTTTATATTTTTATTTTATTTTTGTCGATAATGCATGAAATATCGTTAACGCTACTCGCCGCATATAGTGTTCAACGTGTACTTTGTGACCAATGGTAAAATATCCTATTCACTCTTGCCCTCCGCGTCTCTCAAGTCCCGAATCGTCCGTCGGCCTTCCTCGTCGAATGTCTTCACGAATTCGCGCATGATATTTGAGTGGAAAGCTGGAGTAAGAATCTTGCGCCTTTTTTGCCACTTACTTCCTGCAAGCGAACTATTCAACGATTATTTATTCGATTCCTCGAACGTTGAAAATACCAATTCTCAATTAACGACCGAACCCGCGCTTGTCAGAAGACCCTTTTTGAACCAACGATGAAGAAAATCGTAGATCGCACTCTTCGTTATGTGCCTGGGACTTGTTAATAGAGCCTGCGATTAATAAACTCGTTACGTTTAGATAACGTGAAAGCGACGAGACAAAGGTCGTCGGTTTAAGTTTAATTTCTGCCCGAAAGCTTTCGTTCAAGGTGCAAGATCGAGATTGTCTCATACGCAGCGGTGAAACAAAAGAAAAATAAACTTTGTGCTATTACGCGTTTTAAAAGTTTTATAGTAAACATTTTACTTCACATCGACGTCATCGGGGTGGCGAATATTTATGACAAACCGATGAAAATAGTTGAATTTATATATTGGGTAATAGTCGTCATTGAGCTTATGTAAAAAATTCCATAATTCAGCTGCAATGCAATTTTAATGAGACATTGGCTATTGTAAAAAATATAAACATTGTACATTGAAGTAGTAACGCGGTGAAATGACAATTTGAAATTACCTTGTGGAACGAGAAAATCGAACACGTTGCCGACAATCGGTAGTGTCGGCAGTCCGGGCATTCATCCAAGAACGACCGAATTTGGTCGGATCCAATAGAGATGATATAGGGACAACGCCGCGAGAGTCAGTGAAATCAGTACGAATATCATTCTGACGGTTTCGTTCGGTCGCGGAAGAGGAGTGTTCCCATCGGACGCATACGCACGCTTGATAAACCAAAGGGGACTACAATCTGATCGTGTGTCTCGACCACGCTGACTGTCGCAACCACTGTCGACGAACCATCCGACGCGACGGACTGCATATTCTTCCTCTTCTACATTTGTTGCAATCAATCTGTGACGACTGTGTTTCACAAAGTGTTATGAAGTTTTTTTTTTTTGCAAGTGGAAGCCGGTTGATCCGCTTCCATCACCGTTTTGCACTTGGAGTAGCAATTATGGTGACCGCGCGTGCATTGAAATACCGGCAGGAGATAATTCTCTAAAAAAAAAAAATGCAAAAACTAAGTATTCATAACATCAATTCGAAGAAAAGTGATTGGATAATTAGTAGGGTAGAGCGGGGCAAAATGGTACAGTGGGGGGGGGGGGGGGGGGGGGCAAAACGGGACAGTGAGCAAAACGCAAGTTTCCAATCATTTTTTGAATGTCTCATTTTGCCCTGTTGATACGGATTTTCTGTCCCTTTTTGTCCCATTGTCCCATGCGAAAATGATTGGAATATGGCGTTTTGCTCCACTGTCCAATTTTGCTCCATCGTCCAATTTTGCTCCACTCTTCCCCATATTAACGTCGGCAAACGTTAACTCTCACTTAGTTGCAAATCTTCGCGAATGATTCGGAAGATAAACGGCACCTTCGGATACAATCGAAGCGATTCTTTGATGCAACGTTCGAGATATGAGAATCTTTTTTTTTTTTTATCTCCGCCATGCCCATTTTACCACCGTTCTCGTCCAATACTGCGTCCACCTCGGCTCGTGCACGATCCTACGAGATTGAAGACGATATTTCAGTGTGCGGCGAGACAATAATTATCGATAATAAATTTATGCAAAATGCCACAATGTGTCGCGCTATCGAAAGTGTAAGCGTTCGTACCTGAATATCCTTATGCTGAGCGAGAATCGCTAAGGCTAACGTCATGCCCACAGTCGTGGTGTCGTGGCCCTGTAAAAAAGTTATGTACATTGTTATTAAATTTTTTGTTATTAGCTTTTCTTGAAATTTTTGAAATTTTTTTCAAATTTTCATATCGCTTACTCATCATAGTTGAAAGTTGAAATTTTTTTATTCGTTAAGCTTTTTTTTTTATAAAATCCAAAAAAATGTTAAATTACATGAAATTCAAACGGTTCGACCGATTGTTCCCAATTTCAATAATGATCGTTGGTCAACAGCAGTCCATTGGTGCGCCGGTTTTTAGTCGAATATGTCAAAAATTGTGGGCGCTAGATCGCGGACAGACATTTTCGAAAAAAAAAAATTCAAAACCGCTCAAAATCTGAACGGCTGCATAGATTTGGCCAAAAATTGGATCGAATTATGAGGATCGATCCCGCAACATGTGTGATAAATTCCACCTCGATATCCCAAGCCGTTTTCGAATTGTAAACGTTAAATGATTTGCACATACATCCATACATACACACAAACATCCACACATTTTTCCTAACCGTGTTTTTTTTTTTTTGGACGTTTGGGAATATTCTTAACGCGTTTACATAAAAATCTCAAAAACTACTTTTTTTCACGAAAACAAAGCTTCCTCTGTGAGGAAGCAAAACACCGTTTTTTTTTTTTTTTTTTTTTTTTTTTTTTTTTTTTTTTTTTTTTTTTCAAAAAAATCATACACATTCCCATAAGGTCTTATACCTACGATTTTTGCGAACGAAATCTTTTTATATTTCTTGGTCTACTCATCAAATAAATCAGCGAATATGCACAGCAAATATGGGAACTCATGAGCATTCCTGCGACTCTGATTGCTTGCAATTATATTTTTTTTACCCCTCTCCGCCGCCGTTTCTCGGTGAAAAGAGTCGAACCGACTTGGCCGAAAAAAATAAATACGCATTGTCAGAAGTTCCAAGAATTCAAAATACGCTCCATAAATTTTCAGCAGGCCGAAGTCTCAAGGTAAAATCGAATATCCTTAATGGACACTGTGCGGAGAGATTTCTCTTTACTCCGAGTTTACCTTTAAAAAAAAAAAAAAAGAGCTTCCTCCGTGAGGAAGCAAAAAAATACCTTTTTTTTACCTGAAAAACCATAAATTTTCCCTTACGATCATACAACTTCGACTATCGTGAACGAAATCTTTTGATATTTCTTGGCCACTCACCAAATACATGAGCGAATATGCACAGCAATTATGGAAACCCACGAACATCCCAACGATTCCGATAACCTGCGATGTTATTTTTTTTTTTGATGGCTCTTCGCCGGCCGTTTCTCGGTGAAAGAGTCGAGCCGACTTGACAGAAAAAAAAATCAATACGCATTGTCAGAAGTACCAAGAATTAAAAATTAACTCCATAAATTTTCAGCTGGATGAAGTCTCAAGGTAAAATCGAATATCCTTAATGGACACTGTGCGGAGAGATTTCACTTTTTTTTTCCGAGTTTCTCGTACTACGGTTTGTGTTATCCGAGAGACGGCGAGGGAGATTCTCGTTGGCATATAAATCGCACCCATACGCAAATCCGACCAGGGTTGCTGGGGTGGGGGGAGGGGCGGGGTGTATTGTTGAGAAAGAAACTCATACGATAACGACGTGCCGCTTTCCCACTTTATTTTTCCACGGGTCGGCTTTCGAAGCGTTAATACTCTCCGTCCCTCGCCGATGTTTTCTCTGCCTCGTTCGGCTGTCTGCCCTCCTCCATTTCCACGGGTCCACGGTGGCGAGAGGGAGGGTTGCGGAGGGACTCGAAAATGGACACAGAAATGGACTCGTTCACGGCGCGACTGCGGTTATACCGTCGAGCGACGGTATTCTGAAACCGTCCCCCTTGGGAAATCGTCCTATCCTCGAATATCATACATACCTTCCCCATTTGCTCCGTTCGAGTGAGAGAGCGTGATTACAGTGGCGGGGAATAATGCCACTATCGCGCATAACCCGTCCCCGGTATATACCACTTTGACTCTGTAATCGCAGACCATTAGCCTCTTAATTGAAACACTTACCGGGTCTATAGGAAAAATATGATAATCATAGAACGATTTCTGGACTACGGGGGGAAAAAAGGAAATTGTAATAACCGATTGCGATGCGATTTCTAGAGGTAAATTAGTTAGCTGGCTTGCATTCGAATGTTAGGTAATTATAGGTGTGCATAGAATATCAAAAAAGTTTGTTGTGACTTTTTGTCATTTTTTTAATGAAATATTTATACCGTTTTATCATTGTATTTTTTGAATTTTTTAAATGCCGTACTGTTTTTTTTTTATCGGACGGCGCTATTTATCATTCGGGCAAATAAACGAATAATCGGATGATAAGGATTTCGGTAGAACGAAAGATTTTCAGAGCCAATGCGATCGAGTTTCTGTCCAAATTGTAATAACAGGTTGCGATACGATTTCTAGAGGTAAATTAGTTAGCTGGCTTGCATTCGAATGTTAGGTAATTATAGGTGTGCATAGAATATCAAAAAAGTTTGTTGTAACTTTTTGTCATTTTTTGATGAAATATTTTTACCGTTATATCACTGTATTTTTTGAATTTTTTAAATGCCGTACTGTTTTTTTTTATCGGACGGCGCTATTTATCATTCGGGCAAATAAACGAATAATCGGATGATAAGGACTTCGGTAGAACAAAAAATTTCTAGATCCAATGCGACCGAGTTTCTATCTCCATGAGAAAGAATGTATGTGATGCATAAATCGATAAATTTATTTGCCTTTTATCATCGTCATTTATCATTGTAACGAATATATAGATAACTATTCGTTAAGGCACACGATATTAGTTAGTTTTTACTTAATTGGGTTGGTTAATTAGGTTTTTTTGAAAAAAAAAATATATATATTCCGATACATTTTGGAGTATATTTGGAATATATTTTTTGTCCACTTATTTATATCTCCACTTTGACTTTGTAATTGCGGACGATTCGTCTTTTGACTGAAACATTAAATTGAAAACACCCGTGTCTGCAGGAAAAAATATGATAATCATACGGCGATTTATGGACTACACAGAATAAAAGAAGAAATTGTAATGACACATTGCGAATTAATGCAGTGAAATTCGGTCGTTGGATCACATTTGCATGTCGGGTAATTAAAGATGTAGACAGAATATAAAAAAAAAAAATCAGTCGTGACGTTTTATCATTTCTCAATGAGATATATATCTACAATTACGATGTCGTAATTTTTTACATTTTTTAATCGTTCTGTTTTTACGGAACGGTGCCAGTTTTCGTGTCTCGATTTTTGTCGGATAATTAATTAAATAATCGGATGACAACGATTCGAGTAAAACGAAGGGTCTTTAAAGCCGATACGATCGAGTTTCCATAGCCGTGAAGAAAAAAAAGTATATGCTGCACAAATCGCAAAGTGTATCTGCCTTTTCTCAAATATATTTCGCAAAAAAAAAAAAAAAAGTTTATAATTCAGATACACTTTGGAGTATGTTTGTATTATATTTTTTTCAGTCACACGTGCATGAATCGCGGCACTTTACATGGCAGTCTTGCGAGCCGAAAGTGGCCCATTGCATGCCAGTTGTGAACCTGTTGTGAAATGACGGAGCCGCGCATGCGCAGTTCGCATTTCGTTCACTTTCGTCCCTTGGGAGTTTACTTTTCACGTTTTCGTCCCTTCGGAATTTACTTTTAACGTTTTCGTCCCTTGGGAGTTTACTTTTCACGTTTTCGTCCCTTGGGAGTTTACTTTTCACGTTTTCGTCCCTGAAGACATAACGTCGCTTCTCAGTATTCGTCTCGCGCGACTGCCATTCCAAGTGCCGCAGATTCATGCACTTGTGACAAAAAATATGATGTGTAACGAGGGTCGAATTGGCGATTGCGACTCGTGTGATTGCAGCCCTCGCTTCGCTCGGGCCACAAACCTCACACTCGTCGCAATCGCCAACTTTCGACCCTTGTTGCACAATATACTATTTTGCGTACATTCCATTTCCATGGGGGTTTTTTTTTTTTTTTTTTTTTCTTAACTGCATCCGAAATTTTAACAGGTTTTTACGAATGGCGTTATTATCGTAACCCGTCTGGTTCTCGAAATCTGATTTATCGCTCTTCTGTGCTTCGCGCTCAGGAGTCGCGCGAGGGTCGCCTTACCCACTGAGAGAAGCCTCAAACTTCCAAGTGGAGAATGGCACGAAACGCAGGAGATACTGAGGAAAGATACGCTCCCGGGAGTCTGCGCACATACAGAGGCCATCAGTGCTCGTTACACTGTATATACATTTATTTATATGTATATATATATATGTATATACATACATACACGCAGCTATAGTATATAAATATATCTATGTATATCTAAACGTACGGAGACCGGGATTAATTGCTCTCACGACCTTTTCCGCCTCCGGGCATAGCACCGTCCGATACGACCATCCGGGAACGCTGTCGCAAATGTCGGAGAGAAACGGGGGAATATAACCATATGGTTAATGGGCACCCTCTCGCTATGTATATAATAATTCTCTGTCTATCTAACTCCCTGTACCTTCCCTCGGCGAATTAATCAACCGTACTCTCACCGCTCCGCCAAGGATAGCAGCCATCGAGATAATACACGGTTAATTATGAATGAAAAATTATAAAATATTAATTGTGGAAAAAAAATCCTTTTTTTTACGAAAAAAAAAAATTATACATATAGATAGAGTGTTAATTTTAATTGATTATATCAAAAAATAGATATATATTGGCTGAAGGGCTTCGGTCGATGGCCAATTGGGAATATATATATATACATATTCTTTGACATGTATCAACATCCTTATAATATCTAAATATTGTCAATAAATATATTTACTTCTACCAGATATATAATATATATTCTATAAAAATACATATAAATTGATAGATGGAGCGTTAACAGCAATTTGATTTTTTTTTTGTATATTTCGGATAGACAAACGAGGATGATAATGAGAGCTTTCCACGGACAAAGCATTCTCAGTTCGGTTATCTCGTTATTCCTTTATTTACTCGTCTCGTTTAGTCTCATCCCTCGAGGAGGTGTCCTTTATGTCTGCGCCTCCTGCGCGCAGGACAGTACATCCGGAGGGTGGCTCGGGGCGAGTGTGTCGCGACGCGCAGAGCAAAGTGTCCCCGGAACGAGTCGAAAAGGGACAGCGGTAGCCGGGCGAGTCTCCTCGACGATGAAAGAATACGTAATACACGAAGGGAGAAAGAACGGACGGTTACAGCAGCAAAGAGACTGGCGAGCTTGCTAATTGACTGTTAAAAAATGCCTCTTTTTACCGTGGCAATTTTACCGACTGCGAAAAACCGTCCGCCTCAAGGTTTTCTTTTGCTTTTTTTTTTCCTCCCCTCTCCGATCCTCCGTTCGAGTACACCGCTAACTGCCTTTGCGCGACGCTCGTTAAAAATTTCATCGGCGAAAGGACAACCTGAAGAAAAAAAACGAAAAAAAAAAAAAAAAAAAAACCCTCCATTACGCCTCGACGAATTTGTCAACGACGTCGATTGTACCGACGACTCCCCGAAGATGATTTTTTTTTGCCAATTGTCTCGTAAAATTTAGCCGTTCCGATGATAAATGCTCGTGGAAATTGAACCGAATCCTCGCGAAGCGTGGGAGGGAAAGGAGGAGCGGGGGTTGCAAAGGTTTATCACGGATAACAGAGTGTCGGAATGCTCAGAGCGGTGCTCGAGAGTCGTTCGGCGGTTTAACATTGTCGTCTGCCTGGTTTTCGGCCTGGCTGGCGAGACTGCTGCTCGATAAATTTACATGCGATTACCGGCGGAGCAGAGCGCGTCTCGAGCGGGACGAAGAGACGAGCAGGGTCGAAGGGCGGCGGGGGGGGGGGGGGGGGGGCGGTGGGGGTTGGTTGCAGAGAGGCGCGTGGCATCTGTCGTACAACGGCAACTTCGTAGCTTGTTCACCCTCCAAGCTGGCGAAACAAATAACGAACAAGCGAAGAGCCCAACGAAGAGTGCGATGAAAATCTATATTTCTATTAAAGAAATAAAATAAAAAATATATAAAAATGTGGAGGGGAGGGCGTTGGGGGTGGATTGATTGCGCGCAGCGTATTGCCGATACTTCGACGGCTCATGGATACTTCTTCTTCCTCTTCCTCTTATTCTTCTTGTTCTTGTTCTTACGTGCATCCACACACGGCATAGGGCGCACAGTAGCACCCCCTCCCCTCCCCCCCGCCCCCTCTCCGCCCCCCTCCGCGCGCCGCCCTGGCCGACTATGACTATAGACGACTGCCAAGTTTCCTCCCGAGCGAAGCCCGTATCTGCCATATGTGCCGGCTTCCCCGGCTAGCTCAATGTGCATCAGCTGCATCCCGTGCCGATGCACTTTTCGGCACTCGGTTGGCGCGTGCTACTGCTGTCGGGCGATAGCTTTTTTTTTTCGGGGGGGGTCTTTTTTTCTCTCGAGTTTGGATTCCTTAGGTGGATTTTTTTGTTTGTACGGGGCTTTCGCGATGCGAAGTCGTCATGCGTGGGCGGTTGACATTCGATCGCAATTTAGTGGGAGAGAAAAATTTGAGAAAAGGGCAGGGGAAAAAAAGATGCCCAAAGTTCATGGAACTTTGGGCATCTTTTTTTTTTCGGGGGGGTCTTTTTTTCTCTCGAGTTTGGATTCCTTAGGTGGATTTTTTTGTTTGTACGGGGCTTTCGCGATGCGAAGTCGTCATGCGTGGGCGGTTGACATTCGATCGCAATTTAGTGGGAGAGAAAAATTTGAGAAAAGGGCAGGGGAAAAAAGATGCCCAAAGTTCATGGAACTTTGGGCATCTTTTTTTTCGGGGGTCTTTTTTTCTCTCGAGTTTGGATTCCTTAGGTGGATTTTTTTGTTTGTACGGGGCTTTCGCGATGCGAAGTCGTTATGCGTGGGCGGTTGACATTCGATCGCAATTTAGTGGGAGAGAAAAATTTGAGAAAAGGGCAGGGGAAAAAAGATGCCCAAAGTTCATGGAACTTTGGGCATCTTTTTTTTTCGGGGGTCTTTTTTTCTCTCGAGTTTGGATTCCTTAGGTGGATTTTTTTTTTGTACGGGGCTTTCGCGATGCGAAGTCGTTATGCGTGGGCGGTTGACATTCGATCGCAATTTAGTGGGAAAGAAAAATTTGAGAAAAGGGCAGGGGAAAAAAAGATGCCCAAAGTTCATGGAACTTTGGGCACTTTGGGAAAAATACAACTGTCGGTTTATAGTCAGTGGCATAGTTTGCGCGTTAGATTATACGGCAAACTGCACGCTATGTAATTTACATCTGTCGGAAAGAGTGCACAGTAGAAAATAATTTCGTAAAATCCGAATGGGAAATTTCGTAAAAATTATTTTGTTTCAATAAGTGACAAACTTGTTTGTCACTCATTTGAATACACAAAGCTGTCCCTTTATTTCCTGTATTATTGACAATTTTAGTTTGCACTTTTATTTGTAAAACTAAAAAATTAACAAATAAAAAATTGTCGACGTTTGTGGACAATAATTTGTTGTAAAAAGTACAATTTTTTTTTTTTTTTTTACTCTGTAGAACACTTTATCAACAAATGTTCGGTATGCGAGGGTGTTGGATCGCAGTCTATTGAAAAAATATGGTGTGATAGTTTATTTTAGATTTTAGTTTGCACTTTTATTTGTAGAACTAGAAAATGAACAAATAAAAAATTGTCGACGTTTGTGGACAATAATTTGTTGTAAAAAGTACAATTTTTGTTTTTTACTGCGTAGAACACTTTATCAGCAAATGTTCGGTATGCGAAGGTGTTGGATCGCAGTCTATTGAAAAAATATGGTGTGATAGTTTATTTTAGATTTTAGTTTGCACTTTTATTTGTAAAACTAGAAAATTAACAAATAAAAAATTGTCGACGTTTGTGGACAATAATTTGTTGTAAAAAGTACATTTTTTTTTTTTTTTACTGTGTAGAACACTTTATCAGCAAATGTTCGGTATGCGAAGGTGTTGGATCGCAATCTATTGAAAAAATATGATGTGATAGTTCTGCAGGAAAAAAGCGATTTCAAAGTCACAAAGGATCTTTTTTTACTTACGACGATACGCTCATTTGTGTTAAACGAGCAACATGCGATCTGAAATAAATTTGAGTGCGCCAAATATAGGATTGAAGGTCGGTTTTGTGTAATGTAATGTACAAGTATACTGTGTAATGAAAAAAAAAAAAAAAAAAAAAAGAAACGAAAAAAACCATGTAAATGGCATCTCCGTTTGCTACGAGATCTGGATTTCTATGAGCAAATTAACATATCTATCTATCTACACAGTCAAAAAAATGTGTACATTTAACAAACCTTTTTTATCAACAAACATCCACAATTATTTTCTTGTTAATTTTACAAAAAATATTCGTAAAATGGACAAGATTTTTTTTGTAAAATTAACAAATAATGGCTCATGGACGTTTGTGGACAAGAAACGTTGGTACCATTTTTACTGTGTATCTATCTAGAACTTTAGCCACTTTTTTTTCCTTAATTTTGGATTTCTCGAACGAATATATATATATTTTTTTTGTTCAGGACCTTTACGGTGCAATACTGAGATGCGATCCGCGATTAAAATTCGATAAAATTTAGTGCGAGAGAAAGTCGGAGAATTTGAGCATTTTCTTTTTTTCTTAACATTCAATTTTCTCGGTCTATACTCTTGTCGCTCAGGATTTTTGCGGTGCGATGTCGATATGCGATCCGCGATTAAAATTAAGACGAATTTAGTTGCAGAGAAAATCTGAGAATTCGAGAATTTTTATTTCTTTTTTCTTAACTTTCCGATTTCTCTGGCGTAGATTTTTCTTGCTTAAGATTTGAGGTTGCGATTTCGATATACGATGTACGGCTGAAATTGGATTGAATTTATTGCGAGCAAAAAATGTGTGATAAGAGCAAGCGGGGATATTACGTACTTTGGGGGGTGTTTTTTTTCCTTTTTTTTTTTACTATTTTTCACACCATTGCCGGACCAGCCGGGGATAATAAATTGCGGCGATTTGTTGTCGTTAGTCCGGAGGAACGACGAGCTTGTGCCGAAAGAACGTTGCTCGGTACAGCGTCGCAGGTGTTCGAGCAGCTCCCCCACCCGAGATCTTTGTACGGGACTCTTTTTCATCCCGGTTGTAACTAAGCGCGAGGTTTGAAGTAACTTTTCGATTCGCGAACAGCCGGTTCTCTCGCGAAACGGGATACGGGCACTCGAAACTCGACGATAGAAACAAAGAAATAAGGGCAATGGGGTAAAAAGAAAGCCGAACCGAGTATGTACAGAGAGAGAAAGAGAGAGAGAGAGAGAGAGAGAGAGAGCGGGAGAGTTCGGAGAAAAATCCTCGAAGAACAGTTAAGTTTTCAAGTCGTTTCTGAACACACCCTTATTTGTCATGTTAACCCCTTTTTTAAAGCTCGGCGAGAAAATATAGCTCCTCACTAAATCTCAATTTTCAGACATTTTTAGCAATAATTTTATATATTTATTTATTTAATCAACGGGCAATGCCATCTTATATATAAATAATTTTACGTACAACATATATATTTATATACACCGAGAAAAATAATTTATTCGACGGCCGCCGTTTATTTGGTTTATGTAAAATATTTATTTGATTTTAATACATATTTATTTAAATTACGTAAATAGTTACCTAAATGAAATATATATTCACTTAAATTAAATAAATATTTTACTTAAACCAAATAAACGATGGCCCTCGAATAAATTATTTTTTTGTGTGTGTATATATATATGTATATCTTTTCATGAGAAATTATTTCGCAATGGTAAAAATTGCGTCTCCGATCCAATGGATGAGTTTCATTTGACAAACGTCGAGCACTTCCTCATTTAAATACGTAATTTAATTTCCATAATACACGTTACTTCCTCCGGTGAAGCCATTATTACGTTTCAGTCAGTGAACTTTTTTTTCTTCACGAAAAATCTTCACCGAATAAAACGTAAAATGCTTCTGAATGGACTAAATTCAGATTTCATAACAGTGAGAAAAATAAATGATCATTATTATCCTCTTCTCTTCTCCGATCGTGAAAGAATTTAAAAAAAAAAAGTGCGACAACGCTCTACCACTTGCTGCCGGACAGCCCGACGCGATTTTTTTTTTTTTCGTCACACATGCATGAATCGCGGCACTTTACATGGCAGTCTTGCGAGCCGAAAGTGGCCCATTTCATGCCAGTTGTGAACCTGCGGTGAAATGACGGAGTCGCCCATCACTTGGGAGTTTACTTTTCACGTTTTCGTCCCTTGGGAGTTTACTTTTCACGTTTTCGTCCCTTGGGAGTTTACTTTTCACGTTTTCGTCCCTTGGGAGTTTACTTTTCACGTTTTCGTGCCCGCGGAGACATAACCGCGCTTTTCGGTATTCGTCTCGCGCGACAGCCATTCCAAGTGCCGCAGATTCATGCACATGTAACAAAAAATATGATGTTTAACGAGGGTCGAAAGTTGACGATTGCGACTCGTGTGATTGCAGCCCTCGCTTCGCTCGGGTCACAAACCTCGCACGAGTCGCAATCGCCAACTTTCGACCCTTGTTGCGCAATATATACTATTTCTCATCGTTTCTTTCCCTGAAATTTTTTGTTCTATCCACTGAAACTCATGTCCATACGTTGAGAGCGAATTCGCCCACGCCGGATTTACCGTACAATGAAAACCGAATCTTCCGGTCGCGTGGTTATCAACGCTTATAACAATAATTATCCGCGATACGAGTGTATAATGCCCAGCAATTGCAATTACATAAGCAGAGGTTCAATCGTTGCGATAGTCGGTATGCATAGAGAGCAAGAATGAATAGGTTGGGAGGGGGGGGGGGGGGGGGGAGAGGATGGAAGTGAGTTTTCCGGGATGATAAGCTCGCGGCCTGCGAGCAACTGCAACTGCACTCCGGTCTCGTTGCACTTAGCGCGGATTGAGTGAAACTGTGTGCGAGGTTGCCAAGGTGCGTGGTGCGGGGGAGGAAGAGGGAGGGGGGGGGGGGTGGTTGGTTGGTTGGTTGGTTGGTTGAAATTCTGAATATCTACTCTCGTCTGCAGGCCGTGGAGCCTCTAGTTGTTTCCATAAACGCCAATTTCCGTGTAATCAAAGCACCGGCGAGTGGGATAAAGAGAGCGAGAAGGAGAAATTTCCGTTTTCCCGGCGGAGCTCTCGCTCGGCCGGCGCATCGGAAACTTAAACGCTCGCTGCTCTGGCCCTACCCGGTTCGGATAATTAATGCTCGCGAGGCGGGTAACGATAATCGGCTCTCGCAAGCGCCGGCGAGAGGAACGATTTAACTTATCCTCGAGGCTCTTACCGGCCGCGCTCTGCATTCAGTTCAGCATATCAATATTGTTCGTTCCCCCGCCGGGGAACGAGTGAGACGTGAAATTAGCGGCACGATTGCCCGTTGCGTTAATCGCGGGGGTGCGGGCAATTATTGCGGAATAATGAAATATAACAAGCGACGTAGTGGATTAAGCTAGCTCGGCTGCATTTTGGCAATCGCATCGGGCACGTTCGTTCTCCGATATCTTATCGGGAAGAACGCGCTATCGGCTCCTTGGCAAGCGGATCTCGAGCCAGAGCGCACGAGAACGCGACGGTGACAGTGTCGCGGTACAGGGCAAACGCGCTTGTGTACAAATGGTAATAGGAAGCTTATATTCGAGATGGAACGATAAGCTTCGCCATTATTCGGCCAACCGGTACTGCACTGTGGACTCGCGAATCTTCGTTTGAACAGAGGCGAATATTCAACGCCGGGGCATCCGTACGTGGCGGTTACACGCGGTTCGCTCCACACGCTCGCTCGTACGATCGGGGAAATTGATAGCTCGAAGGAACGACTCGATATCAGCGCTTTTTCCGAGTCTGGAGAAGATACAAGCATTTATATTTTTTTGTATAAATTTGATTCGTTCAATTAAATTTTGTAATTTTCATTCGCTTAATTAAATTTTTTCATTATTATTTGTTCGGAATTTTTTTTTTTTTTTTTTTTTTTTTTTTTATTACAAAATTATTAACGTGACAATGTTGCTCATTTTAGAGATGGGTTGGTAAGCTTCTCGATTACTTGGGTAATCGGGACTGTACTGTGGAGTTGCGATTCTTGGTTTGAACGGGGGCGAATATTCAACGCCGGTGCCTCCGTAGGTGGCCGTTAGACGGGGTTCGCCCTTACGGTGACGCGTACGATGCGGGAAATTGATAGCTGGAAGGAACGACACGATATCAGTAGTTTCTGAATGTGGGGAACTAGCAAGAGACAAGCATTTGAAATTCGACATTTTTATTTGTTCAGTACAATTTTTTAATTTTTAGTTGTTCAATTAAATTATATTCATTTTTTTACAAACAAATTATTTGCTAAAAGACAGTGGTTCTATTCGAGATTGAAAGAGAACCATCATAATTAATCGAGTAACCGTGTCTGTATTGTACAGTGGATTCACGAATCTTGCTTCGATCAGAGGCGAATATTGAACGTCAGAAACACCGTACGTGGTTATTACACATGGTTTGCCCTCGCAGTGGCTCGTATGATGCAGGATATTGATACCTTAAGGGAACGACCCGATATCAGATAGGTATTCGGAGATAAGAACTATGCTAAGAATTGGCCAGAACGACCAATTCTGGCAAATTCTGAGCCAGAATTCTTCCAAACGATTCTGATCAAATCGTTTAGAAGCTAAAACGTGCCCAAAACTGAAGCCAACATTATAGTATCATCCTATTAGAGAGCTCAGACGAGTATATACGCATATGCATGCGTATCCGTCATGCCTTACTGATACCTGATGTGGCCCTGACAATACATCAGGCAGCCTGATCAAATTTCTGCTCGATAATGCGACCGACACGTTATCGCGGCATGCCTTATGATAACTCATTGTGGCCCCGATGCTAGTTACCTCAAGCTGTCCTAATGAAAAGATCCTTAGCGATACTTGACGTGCCGCGGATCCGGCCGATAAGCGGCCAGCTTGATCGATCATGCCTTAACAATACCTGAGCTAGTCCAGATGAGACATCAGGCAGCCTGACTAAATTTCTACTCGGGTATCAAGCCTTCACGGTTACTTTTTCCTTTCCCGCGCAAATTCAAAAATCGCTCGCTAGATCCCGACACCCTCCACGGAGATCGGTTTATGATACGCGATCGCAATGGCGTCTTAAACGGAAAGCTCTCGAACTGAGCCTTTGGGATTATAGTCCACGGAAGGGTAAGAGAGAGAGAGAGAGAGAGAGAGAAAGAGAGAGAGAGAGAGAGAGAGAGAGAGTGAGAGAGGCCGAAGCGATAAGCTCGCTTGCGTACCTCTTGACTCTTGGAAGCCAGAAGCAACGGAAGCATAAGCGGTATAGAGCGGTATAGAGTTCCGGTTGGATATAGGAGTGAAACTACTCTGAGATCTTTCGTTTTACTCTCTCGCTCTCAGTCCCTACCGCCTTCCTCGGTCCGCTTACATAGTTAACGTAACTGGCAATTTTCGTGTAATTGAAGCTGCAAGCGGAGCTCCAGCGTAGTAAAGGGGCGAAGATGGCGGCACTTCGGGGTGGCGGCGGGGGGGGGGGGCGGGGGAGGGGAAAAGGGACGCGGAGGAATAGTGACGGAATCGGGGCAAGAGAGGAGCTAAAGGAGTGAAGGAAATCGAGTCTCGGGGTTCGAGACACTTTACTCGGATTCTACCCGTGGAACATCAACGATAATAAAGCAGTGATATCGCATGTTAAAGGGTGGCAGATAAGCTTCAAGATGGCGGAGGGGGGGAGGGGAGACAATGTTTTAGGACCGCCGACGGAAATTCGCAGATCTAATCGATCATATCACTACTCTATGACCGTACAGCGATAGAAAATATCTTCAATTTTTGTGGAAAAAAATAATGGAAAATATAATAGAAAGAAACGATGGCAATGCATTTCGAGGCAAGTTTTTCGAATGGAATCTTAGTGAATAATTTTTTTTTTTTTATCAGCGTAGACATTACTTTAAATTGAATTACATTTTTTTCTTAATAGTGAACTTATGAATTTGTGAAAAGAAATGGAAATGCAGTAAGGGAGGCGTCGAAAGATTGAAGGAAATCGATAACAAAGCAGTGACATCGCATGTTAAACGGTGGCCGATAAGCTTCAAGACGGAGGAGGAGGGGGGGGGGGATAATTCTTTAGCACCGTCAACGGAATTTTTCCGATGGTGGAAATTTTTCGAATGGAATCTTAGCGAATCATTAATTTCTTTCGTCGACGTAAAATGGTATAAATTAAATGAAATTAAGAGTGAAAAAAAAAACCCTTTTAAATCAGAACTTAAAAAAGTGAGTAAAAAGAGCTTGTCCCGTTTGTACAAGTAAATAAATAAACAAAGTGAATCAAATAAAATTTAAATGAAATAAGAATTGCATGAAATTTAAAAAAAAACAAAAAAATGAGTAAATAGTGAAATTTTGAAAAGTCAAATTTTTGCGCATATCTCGGAACGGTGTTGTTTTTCGAAGAGTCAATGAATCAGAGACTCATCGACTGCGTCGCCGCGCAGTTCATCGCAATATTCTCCGACGTCAAGCAAAGAAGCATCGCCGAATTTACATTTTTAATATAAATAATTTAATGTTCGCTGTGCCTCGATGAAAATTGATTTGCCTCGACGTCAGTGGGAGTCGTCGCGAGCGAGCAATCCGCGGATCCATCCGCCTATCCGCGAGACAATCGGTGGCCCGCAGGGGTGTCGCTCGACCGGTGTAAATTTGATTTTTAATCAGAGCAAACACGGACGAGACATCCATCGATTTATCTCAATGATATTGCAATATTTACCGGTCGAATATTAATTTCTCGCTCGTTAAGCGATCCGCCGCTTTGACGACGAATAATTGAGAACCCGTAATTCAACGTTTTCGGCCCCGTTCCGCGGCTAAAGGCTATGTAATTTCAATAATGACCCGATCCGCGCTCCCACACGACTAATGCGTGTTTGCGCCCGAGACTCGCTGCTGCCCGGCCATGCGCTTTCGCACTTTTTGGGGCCGAAGGGGAAAGGGAGAAGGCCACACTATACAATCGAGTTTTATTGGCTCGCATTCGTTAGCCGCGAGAACAAGCGCTATAATTTTTACGACCTCGTTACCCGGGGAATCCCCGCGCCGGTTTTGCCCGCCGTTCGCCGGATTAATCGATCGTATCGTTATCGTATTTAAACAATTAATGTTACGCTCACAGGATTCGGATCTGGATATAGGCGCTTCGAGTCGCATTGTTTATCCGAATTACATTTCAAACTCGTTCGAAAGCCACCCCCCACCCCCACCCCACCCCGCCTCGCCTCGCCTCGGCTCGGTTCGTCATACTTTCAATCGACGATTAAATCGACAAAGAAAAATGTATATCGATTAAATTTATCCCATTAAATTTCATTAAATCGCCCGATTGTGACGAACCGAATGACTGCGGGAGGAGTGGAGGGGGTGGGGGAGGGGGGGGGGGTGTTACATCGTTTATTAAATTCGCTCGCGAAAGGCGTGATTAATATTTTCATGGGGAAAAAAAAAATCAATTGGTCGGATCGCGGTGAATGCCCGATTCTGTGCGTTAGACGGTGAAGAGTGATTTTCGAATTTGCCTACCGACACCGCGATGGTATATTTTCGCCCTAACAGTCGGAATTGCGGTGGGGTTGTATCACCGTTTCGCTCGACTCCTCCGTCTCCCCCGGGGTTTTATCGCCGGTCATTTATCTAAACGGTTTTGTTTGCATTCCACTATCGGATAATTGGCTCGCGAGCCGAGCGTAGAGCTCTCTCTCTCTCTCTCTCTCTCTCTCTCTCTCTCTCTCTCTCTCTCTCTCTCTCTCTCTCTCTCTCTCTCTCTCTCTCTCTCTCTCTCTCTCTCTCTCTCTCTCTCTCTCTCTCTCTCTCTCTCTCTCTCTCTCTCTCTCTCTCTCTCTCTCTCTACGGTTCTCTCGTCTCGGTGTCGCGTATCGCCGACTACGCCGAGGCGCGATTCCCTTCTTTTCCTTTCCTACCTTCGCGCGGCTGGAGGTAAAACGCCTTGATTCGAATCTCCGTCACGACCCGGTCGTACCGTTCGCCGGAGCTGCGCCGGTTAAGCCTTTTGATGGCTCAGAGGCTTGCTTCCGAGGATAAACGTTGGATAGTGTTTTTTTTTTCTTCTTTTCTTTTATTTTCTTCTTTTTTTTTTTTTTTTTTTTAACGAAAGACCGCCCGCAAGACGGCTTCTCTGCGGCGTTATTAAAATTGCTTTTCACTTTGGGGCCCTACGGGGACGCGAGTCGGGCGCGCGACTCCAAAGCATACACGGCAGACTCGGCCGTATGCGCTGCGGCGGAAGCCCACGAGGAAAACCGGAGAGCTCGCGACCAACAGCAAAAACCTTCCCCGTCAGGGCTGGGGAGGAAGTGAGAACGAGACCAGTTTCATCCCCTTCGCGCGTTGTAATTAATGGTCTCGGGGCGAGGAATTTCTTGGCGCGCGCGCGCGCGCGCGAGAAGAGGCCAACCCGGCGTTCTCGCACATCGCGCTTCCTACCCCACTTCTGCCTCTCTCTCTCTCTCTCTCTCTCTCTCTCCCTCTCTCTCTCGTGCCCGTTCGCCATCCCGCTTCCGTCACTTTTCCTACGCTATATTGGGATTCCCGGGGAAAAAAACCTAAAACCCATTACCAGGATTCTTTTTTTTTCTTCTGTTATTTTCGATGGCTTTTTTTTTTCTTTTGGTAAGTCACACCGAACCGCCCGAAGATCGGGCGCCAAAGTTTTTATCACCGGTTACTTTGCTCGGTTTTATGTTCGATGGATTTTTGTTCTTTTTTTCTTTTTTTGTATAGGGAATTCGTGCTCAATGGCAGGGAAAACCTGGAAAATCTTGACATTTTAGGTAGCAACAAATATTTCACCGTAGCTGCAAAGATTTTTGCCGTGGCAGCAAAGATTTTGCTTTAGCAGCAAAGATTTTGCTTTAGCCTTGCTGTGGCAGCAAGGATTTTGCTTTAGCAGCAAGGATCTTGTTGTAGCAGCAAGGATTTTGCTGTAGCAGCAAGAATCTTGCTTTAGCCGCAAGGATCTTGTTGTAGCAATAAAGATTTTTTGCTGTGGCAGTGAAGATTTTGCTTTAGCAGCAAAGATTTTCCTGTAGCAGCAAGGATCTCGTTGTAGAAACAAAGATTTTTTCCTTTAGCAGCAAGGATCTTGCTTTAGCAGCAAGGATCTCGTTGTAGCAATAAAGATGTTTTGCTGTAACAGCAAAGATTTTACTTTAGCAGCAAAGATTTTCCTGTAGCAGCAAAGATTTTTGCTGTGGCAGCAAGGATTTTGCTTTAGCAGCAAGGATCTTGTTGTAGCAGCAAGGATTTTGCTGTAGCAGCAAGAATCTTGCTTTAGCCGCAAGGATCTTGTTGTAGCAATAAAGATTTTTTGCTGTGGCAGTAAAGATTTTGCTTTAGCAGCAAAGATTTTCCTGTAGCAGCAAGGATCTTGTTGTAGAAACAAAGATTTTTCCTTTAGCAGCAATAAAGATGTTTTGCTGTAACAGCAAAGATTTTGCTGTATCAGCAAAGATTTTCCTGTAGCAGCAAAGATTTTTTGCTGTAGCAGCAAGGACTTTGTAGTGGCAGCAAGGATCTTGCTTTAGCAGTAAAGATCTTGCTGTAGAAACAAAGATATTGCTGTGGCAGCAAGGATCTTGCTTTAGCGGCAAGTATCTTGTTGTGGCAGCGAATATCTTGCCATAGATACAAATGCTTCCAGCAGCAGTAAATATTTTTGCAGTCGCAACAATGAATTTTTGACGATGTACAACTTTGCAACGAAAACCGATGAATTTTTCGCAATTATTCCGTCGATGATTATTTCCGTGGAGTGAATTCGTTCGATGAACATAAAGCAATGAAAATTTTTTCAAATCCACAATCGACATTACCGCGTGTAACGTTTTGTTCAAATTGAAATCGTAACTTTATTCGCCGTACGGATAGATGCACATCAGTTCGCGTGTACGATTTATCGTTTTCACCCTCTGTCAAAAATCATTGGACGCTATAATTGTATACCGTCGACTGTAATAACAGTGAGCGGAGGGATAGGTAACCGTGCGGTCGGCATTAATCAATTTCGTGAATGCTCCAAGTACAGATAAATGTTTTGAATAATGCATTGCCCGATGTGCCCCAGCGAGAGTGAGCGGGAGAGTTCGGGAGTCGCGCGATTCTGCGAGAGAGCGCAGGCTGACACTAAATTAATTGATATCTCTACCAGAATTTCCGACGCTCCGAAACTCTCTATAACGCAGATACGCTGCAACGGATGGACAGTCCGCAGGAGTGCGCGAGCGCGATCCGCTGCCGCACGGGTTTCGTTATTATATACGATATTGCCGGTTTGAAAACGAGAGATCGAAATGTCACGTGCGCGCACACCCCCGCCGATTTATACGACCGATTTATCCGTGATCCACCCGAGTCTACCGTTGTTTATCATAATGGCTATCGTCCTATTCAAAATTGTTTCTCGCGACAATTTTTTTTATTTTTTTTATCATTTTCATTTTTATTTATTGTTTACATTTTTTTTTTTTTTTTTTTTTTTTTTTTTTTTTTTTTTAAATCAAATATATCGTCGATCTTGGCGCTTCGTCACGAACGACAATCTTCCTTTATTTATGATAATAGCCATCGTTCCTATTAAAAAAAAAAGTGTCTGTCGTGACGTTTTTTTTTTTTGATCATTTTTTTTTTAATTTAATATTAACATTTTTTGATCATTTATTTATTTAATTTTTTTGTCTTTTTTTTTGCCCAAAACGCATCGTCGATTTTGTCGCTGCGTCACCCACGGGGCAATCTTCCTTTATTCATCACAATAGCTATCGTTCTATTCACAATTGTCTCTCGTGACGTTTTTTTTTTTTTTTACATAATTTTTTATTTACTATTAACATTTTTTGATCATTTATTTATTTAATTTTTTTTTTTTTTTTTTTTTGCCCAAAACGCATCGTCGATTTTGTCGCTGCGTCACGAACGGCAATCATCCTTTATGAGTCACTTTGCCCGATAAGAAAACTAACGGGATGTTCCGAGAGCCCGAGGACGGGATATTTCGATTTTTATCTCAAGATTCGAGATCTCTCGTTCGATAATTTTTATATATAAATTTTCGTATCGCTGCATCCGAGGTGATGCAGTTGCAACGGTGGCTCCGTCGAGGACGAAATTGGAACGGATCGTTAAATGCACGGGGATGGAGGGCGAACGCGCGACGGAATTTCTCTGGGGTAGATCGATCTCGAGAGTAAAGCCACTTAATTAGTTCCCGAGGTACGATAAATCGCCGAGCTAGCCTCACATAGCATTACCGACTGAGACTACCGCTTAACGTATCATTCGGTTAGAAATTTGCTCTAAATCGCGCAGGATTCGACAAACGTGTCTCGTCCACGCGCACGATATTCTTTCTTTTTTATTTTACATTTTTTTTTTTTTTTTTTTTTTTTTTTTTACTGATTTTCTTAGTGATCAACTAATTTCAGTAATCATTAAACTTTCCATGTTAAAAACGCCATTTGCCATACATTGAAACAAAAGAATTAATAAATTTAATATATTTATGGTACAATGAGTATAATTTATAATTATATTTTATCCCGGTGGTTCCGGTCAAATGTTATATTATATTACGATACTAGTGCGAAAAAACATTTTTTTCTGACGAGTGTGAGTTTACAGCGCGAGCCGGAGGCGAGTGTAGCAATCACACGTTTTTGGAAAATGTTTTTAGCACGAGTTTCGTACAAAGTTTTATTTCGCAAGGTGTAAAAAATGAGAGTTTTCGCACGCGAAGCGTGCGTAAAACTCTGATTTTCACATCCTGTGAAATAAAATATGTTAAATATGCTGTATATAAATATTAACGCTTGGACTTTTGGCATTGCTCTTTGTTATGGTCTCATCTGGTATCTGGAGTTGGCTCTCAAGGAAGCTCGTCCTAGAGCGTCATTACCAATAAATGATAATAATAATAATAATAATAATAATAATAATAATAATAATAACCTTTTTTTGGCAACTAAACGTACTTGTGACTAAAAAACAATGGTCATATTAACGAGAAAATGGAATATCAGAATCAATGAGAAAAATATCATAAAAGTAATGAAGAACAATTATTACTTCATAATCGTTAAGAAAAAAAGAATATATAGTAGAGTCGCGAAGAAAATAAATAATTAAATGTGCAAACCTTTTCGGGCGCGCAGAAAACATTTTGGGTAACGAGTTAGTTTTTGTTTTGTTTTGGAAAACAACATTTTCATAAGGACTAGTCAATGGACCATTGCTATTTTTTTTTAATTTTCCAATTCCGTCAAATTTTTTTGGTAATAACACTAATTTCGAAGGTATTCGCGTTACGTCGAATCCAGCGCATATTCGACCGAATTTTCATGACTACCGGGAATCCCGTCGAGGCCTCCGTTTAATCCCCGGACAGTCAGAATTTCGTCGGCCTGGCATCTCTACCTGGCTGAGCGACGATGAGTCACAGCCGGTTTATCGAATCTCTCTCGCACAGTCATCGAATTCTCCGGCTGATCGCTCTCAATCGAGCCTCGCCATTCTCTCTTACTAACAATTCCTTCTCTTCTTAATTTTTTTTTTTTTTTTAAATCTCCCGTGTGGTCTTCAACGAACACCTCACCTCAGAAGGATGCTGCCAAAAAAATCGCAATCATCATCGATCCACTGCTCGAAAAAAAAATGTATGCTTTTTTTCATATTTTATTTCTCTCATCTCCGCTCGGCTGCTTTTTATCTTCAACTAATTTCGCTACGTTTCTCGCTCCAGTCGGGTGTAACAGCCGAGCGGACTGCGCTTTATCACTCGCTCGTGATTCCAGAAAATCAGCGACTCGACTCGGAATGCTCAATCGTTTAGGGCTCTTTCTGTAAGGCTCTTTCCGCTCATTCCCCCTCCACCTGATCAAATTCCTTTCGCGAGAGTCTTTCCGGCAATTTATTATTGCTGAGAGATATACATATATACATATATATATATATAAATATATATATATATATATATATATATATATATATATATATATATATATATATATATATATAGGGGAATATTTGTCGGTTCTTAAACAATTCGTTGCGGCCCATCGAGTAGATATGTTTATGTGATCGATTTGTCAAAAAAAAAAAATCTAAATTTCTTTTCTCGAGTTTCGGGACTTGGGATATAAAATTGCTTCACAGAATTTGACCACAGGAATTTTGTCTTGTTATTTCAAAGAGAAAAAAAAATTCTTTCGGTATATTCGTATTTTTTTTTTTTCGTAGAGCAGGAAACCGCCAATTAGTCCGAAAGAAAAATAAATCGCCCGATTTATCTCATTCGGTGAGAAAGTCTCCCGTTTAATGGGAGATTATATGATGACGTAGTCCAGCGTTCGCAAGAATCGTTGGCTCTTGGTAATAGTAATAATTCGATATTATAATAAAAATAATATTATTTATCAATAATAATATAACAATTGACGTATTATTTTGATATAATGTAACATACAAATACAAATAATATAATTTAAATGGTTAGAATATTTTTTTTTTTTTTAAACATGCTCGCTTCGGTACACTGCGAGAAGGATCTGACAGTTTTTTTTGTTTTTTTTTTTTTTTTGTACAGATACATAACAAAAATTGGTCGACGAAATTGTCAGTTTTTATGCACGAAATTTTTAGCCGTACATAGAAAATTTTTTTCAACCCTCTTTCTGGAAGAAATCACCACACGTTTTGCATAAAAATTGGTTCGGTCCGTATGAAAATTTCCACGAATCTCTAGTGGGGTACACCGAGAGAAGGATCCAGTAAAAATTGCCAATCATCTAAGAAATATTACCATAGCGCACAGTAGTACGTCGTCAGGGCGCCACTTATGGTGGAAAGTCCGAGATTATCCAAGAATTTTTATCATAATATCTAAGAAAAAAATTCTTATAAATCCTGTACTCGCTACTGTTGGAATATGGCAAAAATAATCTTTTATAATAAGAGAATATAAATAAGAATATATTATTTAAGAGTATGTGTGTATATGAAGCGAGAATAAAGAACGCGTTGTGCGGCCTATCGATAACTATCGAGGCGACGCAGTTTACATTAGTAAACGAAAATATACATAAGATTATATATGAGAAGTCGTTTTGGGTCTGCTTTGTTCTTGAAGCATACGTGACTCTTTTCTCCTGCACTCTCAGTCTCAGTCTCTGTTCGATACGACTCTGCATTTTATTCATCGACCCAATCCCCATAATCCAATAGCTACCATAGGTGGCGCCCTGACGCACTACCACTATGCGCTATGACTAATATGACTCCAATGTGATATGATAATTTTTACTAGATCCTTCTCTCAGTGTAGCGCTGCTCTAACCACGTTGCCTGATAGAAATTTACCACGAGACTTGGTAGTTTTTCGGGGCTCGTTCTCTCAGTGTAGCTTCCTGCCCGGAGAGCTTCGGGTCTTTTTTTTTTCCCTCGGGTGAACGCTAATTTGAAACACGAGCTCTCCTCCCCGTCTCCGGAGGTATCGAGGTGCCGGAAAACTAAATAAATAACACTTTAAAAATTGCGCCTCTGGAAAACGTTTTCCGGCACACGAGCATTATCTCAAAACTTCGGGGCTTTTTACATTCCTGGCACCGATCGTCAGTGTGAACGGGCCCGAGAACATGACCGATAATGAGTGTCAGCTGTCGTTAACTCCCGCTAACCGTTCCACGGCTGTGGGCGACCTGCAACCCAACAGCAGACGCGACAAGCCTTTCAGGCTTAGCACTCCGAACACATTGCGAACCCAACGCGGTATGAATTTATCGCTCGTGAGCCATGCAAGGGAAACCGGAGACTCTTCTCCGTTACGCTCTCGACGATCACACGTGCCATAGCTGCCACCGTCTCGCCACTCGAAACGCGATCTTGCCCCCTGCAACCGCTTCGCCTACGGTGTTTTGTGTAAAAAAAAAACATAACACTCTGGCAAGCTTCTGTCTTCTAAAAAAAAAATTAAATCTAAAGTAAATCTAAAAAAAAAAAATCAAATTTCCTGTTGAGAAAAATCTTGGAATTCCGAAGGAGGCTCGCCCTTTTACTCGATCGATTACCGAGCCGGTTCGGCATGTTCAGCCGAACTTTGAAGCGAAGAGGAATGTAAATAAACTAAAATTAGTTGGGTATTAAAATTTAATATATGACTCGGTAATGATAGTATATAAAATTAAGTGGTGATTTTTAATGTCTTTTATCTTAAAAAAAAAAAAAAAAAAATAACTTTCATGTGCAAAAAAACCTTGGAATTCCGACGGAGGTGGTTTTATGGAGAATTTCTTGATAATTGCACTGAATAAAATCATAAGTATTGCCATTGCTGCATATATTTTTATTTCCCAAAAATTGAAGCTCGTTGCAATATTGCGTATCGTCGAGCATTACGAACATGCGCAGACTCTGAGCGTCGACGCTTAGCATTACAGATCCGTCTGTCTGGCCCGCGCGACCGCAAAACTTCGGTATAGTTGAAAAAAAAAAAAAAAAAAAAAAAAAAACAGAAAGGGCAGCGAGCTGGCAAGCCAGTGTTTGGAATTCGGCGTCAAATTTCTTTTTCGTCGCCTCCTCGGTACTCTCTCGACCGCAAAAACCAAGTCTGGCCGGTTCCTTTCTCTCTCCGCCGGGTTCCGCCGAATAGTCTCCGCCAGTCCACAGTGCTTCAACACTATGAAACTTCAAGAGACCTCGAAAGGTCTCTCTTACCTCTCGTTTTGTTTTCCCACCAACGAAAAAAAAAAAAAAAAAGGCGACAAGTAGTTTTTTTTTTAAAACTTTTTCGGCGAGTAGCACATCCGAGATCCCTTTCCTCTCCTCGAGGGCTCTTCGCCGAAGCTTGTGCAGACAAACCACCGCAAACCACTCTCAAGACTAATGCATAAAAAAATGTGTTATAAAGAAAATTAATGAAATAATAGAATTAATAATTAACAACTAAATAAATTTAAAAATTATAAAAGCGTGATAAATAATTAATTAATTAATGAAAAATGGTGAAATCATGATAAGTAATTGACTAGCAAATGAAAAATGATAAAATCATGATAAACAATCGAATAACAGACTTTTTGTTAAATTATAAAAACATAATAAATAATTAATTAACTAAAAATGTCTCCTTTCGGCAGATATCGAGTTTATATAGGTTACCGTTCGGTAAACTTTATATCGAGCTAATCAACCGATTCCATCGTTCTCCGGGCTTACCTGCAACCCATACGATATCGGCGACGGCTCTTTCGTCTCGTTGCACAGTGGGCCGCGCGGGTGAAGCAGGATGCCCGGCGCGTTCGCCGGTGAAATTAGTTGGAAAATCGTGAAACCCCGATTGCTGTCGAGGGGCGGGTCAGGGGTTGGGTCAGGGGTGGGTCTAGTTGGGGACCGGGAACGAACAAGCGTTCGGGCGGGCTCCTCGTTGGAAAATCGGACGATAATTATTTAGTCTAGAACCACAATTACGGAGAGGGTCTCGCTTCATTTCCCGGCATAATAGCTCGACATTGTAAATCAGAGAAGCGGTCGGTCGCGTTGGTTCATAGAGTGAACGAGGGCCGATCCGCGGGCCGAAGGGAGGGTGCGAACGAGTGGTGTCGAAGTGACCGCGGGACTTGGATGCGGGACCGCGACCACCAACCCCTCTCTCCTCCAGCGCATCCAACACTTTGAACACCGTTCCTAGATTACCGGCGATGGACAGATAGCGGTCAGAATTTTGGCAACTGATAAATATTACATATATATATATTGTACATATTATATTTATATTCATATACTATACTTGGCAGTTATTTTGGTCGGCGCGCTCGCAGTATCTATGTAAGTGTCAGTGAGTATTTGTGAGTATCTGTGAGTACACTGAGAGAAGGATCTAAGAAAAATTACCATAGCGCATAGTAGTACGGTGCCAGCGTGCCACCTATGGTAGAAAGTCTGAGATTATCCAAGAATTTTTACCATAGTATCTAAGAAAAATTCTTATAAATCCGGCACTTCCTACCATAGATGGCGCCCTAACGCTCTACTACTATGTGATATGGTAATATCTCCCAAGTGATATAGTAATTTTTACTAGATCCTTCTCTCAGTGTATCCGCGAGTATCCGCGAGTATCCGCAAGTATCCGCGAGTATCCGCGAGTATCCGCGAGTATCCGCGAGTATCCGCGAGTATCCGCGAGTATCCGCGAGTATCCGCGAGTATCCGCGAGTATCCGCGAGTATCCGCGATTATCCGCGATTATCCGCGAGTATCCGCGAGTATCCGCGAGTATCCGCGATTATCCGCGATTATCCGCGATTATCCGCGAGTATCCGCGAGTATCCGCGATTATCCGCGAGTATCCGCGAGTATCCGCGAGTATCCGCGAGTATCCGCGAGTTTCCGCGATTATCCGCGATTATCCGCGATTACCCGCGATTATCCGCGATTATCCGCGAGTATCCGCGATTATCCGCGAGTATCCGCGAGTATCCGCGAGTATCCGCGAGTATCCGCGAGTATCCGCGAGTATCCGCGAGTATCCGCGAGTATCCGCGAGTATCCGCGAGTATCCGCGATTATCCGCGAGTATCCGCGAGTATCCGCGAGTATCCGCGAGTATCCGCGAGTATCCGCGAGTATCCGCGAGTATCCGCGATTATCCGCGAGTATCCGCGAGTATCCACTTGACATTAACTTTATTATTATGTAGATGTAGATTATTATATGTTACTAATATTGCACTGAATATTTTTCTTGTGGGAGCGTCACACAAAATTAGTATTGGCATGGTGTCGGCCAGTGTTCGCCCAACGTCGGCCAGCACGGTTCCGTGCGTGATTCCCACTAGGGTAAGATTAAGTGGGATTAATCGATTTCAGGGAAAAAAATAAGGTTTTTTTTTTTTTTTAATCCAGGTAATAAACGATCAGATCGGACATTTTCCGAGTTTAATCTTTCGGAACGGTGTTATCTGGTAGTATGAAAAAAAAAAAAAAAAAAAAATCCGCCGCTTCGAGTACAAAAAATTGTAGAAGGAATGTTGTTTTTCAAAATTTCGTAAGCAAAAAAATAAAAGTAAAGATATAATTGAAAATTGAAACCGTGTTCAATTTTTGTTCGCTCTGATCTGGTGATTTTTTTTTTACACTATCAGAACAATTTGTCGATCCTATTTTTGTTATCGGGAAAGAGAAATAAAGTACGCTTTTATATGCCGAAAAAAATCGATGAACGTCCCCTTCGATTAATTTCTCTACGTCGCACGTCGATTGCGCCGAACCGCACGAGGAGAGCCTAATGAACGAAAGACCAGTGAATATAAATTTTCCGGACGATCAAAGGTACTCGTAGATTTTTAACAGTTGTCTTTATGAACCAAAATAAAAAAATAAAAATAAAAGATTAAAAAAAAAAAAAAGAAAAAAATTCAAAGGAACTGTTTTCCAATAAACGGAGCGTACGTACCTGTATATATGCGCCTCGGTGACCGAGAGGAAACCGATCAAAGAGTTTTTATTCTGCGAACGATAGAAAAAAAAAATAATAAAAAAATAAAAAATAAAAAAAATAAAAAAAATAAAAAAAATAAAAAAAAAATAAATAAAAACGACGTATGAATAGCCGTGAAGCCGTTGTTTATATTAATAATACTATTTTAACGATTGAGTAATATCATCGGACAATAAACGGAGGCTAACTGGTTTTGATCGTCCATCCATTCGCGAGGCTCCCGCATTAAAACCGTGTCAGAGAGCTTTTAGTCACGGCCCGACGAAGCTGCCTCTCGCGTGGGCCTTGAAACGACCGTCGCGCACGTGGACAGATAATAATCGAGGAAGACAAATATATTGGAAAAAAAAAAAATATATATATAAAAAAAAAGAAATTAACAAAAAAAATAAATAAATAAAAAGAGTTGCAAGAAAAGAGAAAAAAAATGGAGAGACGGTTTCGCTCAATTCGCCCGATGCCCTGCCGTGCAAAGTGGGTAGCGATGGTCGCCAGAGGAATCGAATTAACGAGGCCCAAAAAAAAGAAGAAAAAAAAAAAAAAAGATTGAAAAATCACAAAAGGAAGACCACGATAAAAATAAAGGGAACGAAGCGACAGCGGTTCCGATGGATCTAGTCGAGCCTCTCCGAAAGTGTTTGAAAAATTAACTCCGCATAGGAGGGAACCGGCGGGGATGGGAATAATGATCGAGCGGCTAAAAGCCGTCGCTCCAGGGCGGGATACAATGCGGAGGGCAACACACAGGAAGAATGTCCGAGCTGTCCGAGCCGTCCTGATACCATATTTCGCGATGAGGGGGGTGGGGGGGGGGGATTAACGAAGCTCGGAAGCACCTTTGATCGCGGCGCGCGGATATTCCGGGGAGTTAATACACCGTCGACCCTTTCACCGCGCCGCATCCGGCGAACGAATATAGAACACCCACTCCGTCGGCTCGCACCCACCCTTTCAGACATTAATTTTTTGTTAATTTTTTTTTTTTTTTTCTTCCCTCGGTGATGGAGCATCGTCATCGGAGAGCCTGTGAATTTTAGTCGATGGATAGGAGAACAAAACAAGAAAAAAAAGAAGTAGGAAATAAATATAAAAAAGAATTTAAAAAAAAACGAGCCTTCTCGCTTACGCTCCACACTCAACTACTCTGCTTTATGGTTTTTTATTTTTTTTTTTATTTTTTATTTTTTTTTATTACAAAGCTCGTTCAAGTTCCTCGCCCAGGCGTAGCTCCGCAGAGCGTCCGGGTTCTGATGCGATGCTCCTTGACTATGCAGTGTATATGCCCGTACCGGAGAAAATAAGTGAGGAATATAAAAGGCGAGAGAATCGCGCACGTACCGTCGCTATATTCGCTTCTGCACCGAGCACTCTCTTTCTCTCCCTCGCTGCTCGCTCCGCGCGCCCCTCGCACGGGGGATGCTGTAAGTTTTCTCCTCTACGCTCTCGCGCAACCCCCGCCCGGAGAGCGTTGCGGTCTTTAGGAGCGAATAAAAGGTAGAACACTGGCAGATAGGAAAAAAGGCTGTTGAGGTGGTGAAATCTTAATGGTTGCACTTAAACTCGGTGTAAAATTCGCCCCCCCCCCCCTCTCTCGCTCTCTCTCTCTCGCGCTGGCTCACTCCTTTCTCTTCTATCTCCTCTTCTCTTCGGCGCAGTTTTTCCTCGGGAAAAAGGCACGCTCGACCAAACCGCGAGCACGGCGACAAAGAAGCTCCACGGATCCGCGAAGCTCGATCCACCCTCCGAGAGAAAACAAGAAAATACCCTCGCAACTTCAGGTGCGGGACTTTTCTTTCTAACTCTCTCTCTCTCTCTATCTCTCTCTCGCGCTGCAGAAGCGCAAATGTTCTATCTTGTATTGTGAAATGAAATCGCAGGTATCTTATCTGGATTTCGTTCTATGGCGAATAATGTTTTTATCGGCTTTTGTAAGACTTGTCGAAATATAGTTTTTTTTTAAATTTTTTTTTATTTTATTTATTGAACGCTGCGACAATAACTTGCGACGGAATTCGATTTAAAAAATATATTTTGAGGGGTCTTACGAAAATCGAATAAAAACATTATTCGTCGTAAAAAGAAATGTGGGTAAGTATCCGCGACTAAAAGCCCTTTGCTTATGAAAGGATGTGAAGGGTTCTCCGGTGTGACGTCACTGCCGCGAGGATCGAGGAGCGATCGGCACGATAATGGGCAGTGCGAGTCTCGAGTACACTTTTATTTCCTCGATCCATCCTCGGGGGGGAAAAAAGCGTCGTCACAACTTGGGCAGCTTTTTTTCTCTGCGGAAACACAAATTTTATTTCATAGTACATTATGAAAAAAAAAATCGTAGATATCTTAAGCGGATTTTTTTTTTTTATGACCAATAATGGTTTTTATTTTTTGGCTTTTTTTTCTCGATCCATCCTTGGGAAAGAAAGCATCGTCGCAACTTCGACTTGCTTCACTCTCTGCAGAACCACAAATTTTCTGCCTTGTATTATAAAATAAAATTATGAAAATGTTATTTTTTTTTTATGATTTTGTTTGATGACATTATGAAAATAATGTTTTCGTTTGATTTTTGTTTATTTTTTTTCGATCCATCTATATGACAGAATACCTTCGCAACTTCCGGTGCGCCTCTCAGCAGAACCACAAATTTTCTACCTTATGTTTTTAAAAATATTTCTCTCTTATTATAAAATGAAGTCGTAGATATCTTATCTGAATTTTGTGTTACGACGAGTAATGTTTACTTTCCCATTATTTTTCTCTGTCCATCCTCGGGAAAAAAAAAAAAAAAAAAACACCCTCGCAACTTCGGCTTCTTCTCTCTGCGGAAGCGCACATTTTCCACGTTGTATTATAAAATGAAAATCGTAGATATCTTACCTGGATTTTCTTTTACGACGAACGATCTTTTTTATTTACTTTTTTTTTTTTTTTCTGTCGTTCCATCCTCGGGGAAAGAAGCTCGCTCGTGACTTGTACGCCGCTCTCCGCTGAACCACAAATGTTTTGCCTTGCACGATAAAAAAAACAATCGTAAAATCGTAGATCCTAAAAAAAATAATTTTACAGATTGTATTTTTAAATTTTCTCATTTTACTCACTTTGTATTAAAAAAAATATATATATATTTCCTTACCTCGTTTTTTCGATAATCATATTTTCACACCTCCGTCACATCGGACTCGGCCTTAATTCCACCTCTCCGCAGAGCTTGCACTTGAATTTTTTTTGTTTTATAGTCCGAGCTGAAAAATATTCAGTGCAAACTTGACGACCAATTTCGCAAAACACTTGCTGTTCGGTGCTGTACAATAGCCCTTCGAATAAGCCGCCGCTGTTTGCACGCTGCCCTCGACCGTCGAGTAGCAATTTTCTCGTTTGACTCACATACTCGTCCCTTCCACCCCTCATCGCTCTCCCCGCTAATTTCGACGATTTCCCGACCTTTTAAGAAGCTCCCTCGGCCGGAGAACCCTCGACGGCCCTTCCAGGGTTTGTTATTTGCATTATTTTTTTTTTTTTTTACCTTCTCGACTTAATTTCCATATTCTCTCGTGTCTTTCAGTTCGAAGCTCGAAACTTCAATGTCACACGTGCGACAGTTCTGTCGATTTTTCGCTAGACATTTCCATTCTCGATTTCGTCTTCGCGGGGGGGGTGGCAAAAAAGGGTCTTCGGTGTATCTTCTCGCTGGATGGGTATTCCGAGGAATGGCGTCGTTGCCAGACGGTACCAGCAACTGTCTCATTCGCGGCTCGAGACACCGAGATATTTCATGGAGTTTCCCAGCCCGGCGTTGCGAAGGGAGGGTGAGCTTTCAATAAACCGACTGGCGAAGCTCCGACTCTCGCGGTTGCATCTCAAAGCGTCTTTCTCGCAGCAGGGTTTCATTCGCTGTCGGATCTCGGATGTCACCGGATGGAGACACAGCTCGGTCTCTTATCCTCAGCGAGAAGACAAGCTTTATCTGTAACGATATATAGAATAGATCGGAACAGAATCTTTCTATTTAGGTACGTCCTGGGGCACGGAAACACCTAAGCACACCGTACAGGTGATGAGTACATTCACCAGATGACAAAAAAAAAAAATTATTGCATCAAATTATGGATTACGAAAAACATATAATTCAAATAATTTTAAATCACCGATAATCACCGATAATCACCGATGATCACCGATGATCACCGATGATCACCGATGATCACCGATGATCACCGATGATCACCGATGATCACCGATGATCACCGATGATCACCGATGATCACCGATGATCACCGATGATCACCGTTGATCACCGATGATCACCGATGATCACCGATGATCACCGATGATCACCGATGATCACCGATGATCACCGATGATCACCGATGATCACCGATGATCACCGATGATCACCGATGATCACCGATGATCACCGATGATCACCGATGATCACCGATGATCACCGATGATCACCGATGATCACCGATGATCACCGATGATCACCGATGATCACCGATGATCACCGATGATCACCGATGATCACCGATGATCACCGATGATCACCGATGATCACCGATGATCACCGATGATCACCGATGATCACCGATAATCAGTATAATTACGATAATCAGAATAATCATGACAATCATAATAATCATTATAATCATACACTGAGAGAAGGTTACGGTAAAAACTTCCAGCCGTCTGACATAAATTACCATAGCTCATGGTAGTACGCAACTGATTTTTACCATAACGTGTACGAAAAATTCTTATAAATTCGTACTTCCTGTCATAGATGGTGCCTTAGTTCATTACTACTATGTGCTATGGCAATGTCTCTCAAGCGATATAGTAATATTTACTAGTACCTTCTTTATTAGTGTAATTATCATAATCGTAATAAGTTCAGACACAACAATAATTCGCCGGAAAAAAAATCGCAGCACGTTAAAAAAAATGCCCGCTTTAGTTTTCGGAACATATATGTGTCGGTAAGGTTTGAAGAGACATTAAAAAAAAAGGGTTCATTCCATCCGCGCGCAATAATTAATCGTTGGTTTATTGCTTGGGTCCGAGAGGCTCTCTACCGTAGTTAAACAAACATATGAATGGCACATACGGGTACCTGCATGCGGTACGAGCCTGTTAAACCAGACCGCAAGTTTTAGTAACACATACGCCACGTTGTGCACTATATGGCAGTGACACTGTACCGAAGCCTCTCTCGGGCGTGTGTAGCGCGAGCCCGGTATGTGGGTAAATGTGTAATACTAAGTCGCGGAGGGGTGGCGTAGCTGTGAAGCCATTAACCGCAGTGAGTTACGTGCGTACAGGTACGTGTTACAGCGGAAAGCCCTGGGTGTATCCTCGACGAGCCTCTCCCGCAGAAGCCCGTGTAACAACTCCGAGGAGCCAACTTTTCTTTTACGACCGGCATTAATATTGGATCGTCCTGCATCTGCACAACGGGGACACGAGACTGACCCGTCGACGTCAAAACTTCGATTAGTTGTTGCTTCTTTTTATTTTTTTATTTTTTTAACTTTTGCAATCAAAATTAGCCGGCCAAATTCGAGAGATTTTTTTTTTTTTTTTTTTGTGAGCGATATATTTTTTGATTTTATTTTTTGCATTTTTCATAAATTTAAAAATATCGCAATCGTTGAGATATAGTTTGGAAGGTTCGAAGGACGTTCCGTAATTTTTTTGTTCCAATAGGAAGGATGGTTTTCATGTAATATCTAAAATAGGGTCAAACAAGTGCGACCTCACACTATAAAAAAAAAACTTCTATGAAATTTATGTACCGAACTGGAAGTTTTTATGCAAAAAGTTTTTATATTAAATTTCATGCACAATTGTGATGAAAAATTAAGATTCAGGCTTTTAAAAATATTGGAAATATTGTATTATTAATAATTGACATTAATTTTACCATAAACGTGCATTAATTTTCGTAATTCATTTTTATTTCAATGAAAAAGTATACATTGAATTTTCGTCACAATTGTGTATTAGTGCATTTAAGGTGTCGCTTCTTGCATAAAAACTTCCAGTCCGCTGCATTAAATTTACAATTTTCTTTTGCAGTCTAGAGGATTGACGTATTTTGAATTTTGCGAATAATTCAGAAAGGTTAAATGGAAGAGAAAAAAAAGATTCCGCGCGAGCGACGGATATTATAGTGACTTGTCAATGTTGGTAATTTATCGAGACGTTATTCCCCTCTTGGGCGAGCTTTCGAACATCGAATTTTTTTTTTTTTTTTCATCTTCCCTTCACGTCTTTTTTTTTTCTTTCCGTGGTTTCGTATCGTCCCATCTCGGGCTAGACTGTAACGCAACGCGAAACGGCTATTAGCGGAGCCGGGAGTAAGTTACAGTGGATGCGAGCGAAGCGCGGTGGCGCAAGTTTTTATACGACGATCATAAATTTTTTTTTTTTTTAATCTCCCGTCAGTCGCGCTTTCACGACGTCGGTGGTCCTCGCGATTACTGCGAGCACCCCGAACGAGAGAAAGAGATCGTCCAAGTCAGCCAATCGGTATTTTTGGAGTCGATCGGACCTCACCGGCAATTCAGTCCGTCCTGCGAGATTCGCGAATAGTCGAAGCGGAAGTTCCGGCAGATTGAAAAACTCACATCGAATTTACTCACAATAAATATGCAAAATTATAATTAAACTGTAGTGTATTAAAAATTTAATTAAAGTATGATTGTTTAAAAATTGTTAAACTGTAATTATTATTCTTTTTTCTTATTTTAAACGATACATTATTATAAATTTGATTAATTTATGATATATCAAAGATTTTATTACATTATAATTTCATAAAAATAGTAGTAGTGAATTTATTGACAATAAATTCGATAAAACGATATTGTCAATAAATTCACTACTGCTACTTCGATGAAATTATAATGTAATAAAATCTTTGATATATTATAAATTAATCAAATTTATAATAATGTATCATTTAAAATAAAATAAAGAAATTAATTACAGTTTAACAATTTTTAAACAATCATACTTTAATTAAATTTTTAATACATTACAATACATTGCGTGTAACACAGTTTTTGTTGATACCTAACAAACTTATCTTATTTCGCGTACATTGCACATTGACAATTTGTCATCGACCGCAGTCCTTCAATTAATTCGTTAAAATCTTAATTAAATGATAATTTATTAAAAAATTTATTAAATTATAATGTAATCGAAATTTATTTTTAAAGATAAGACTCCGAAAGTTCAAAGTTCCTTCTCCCGATCTTCACGATTCGTGTCTAATTTTTCCCAGTTATCCATTTTTTTACACTCGGTAGGAAAGGCAATAACGTCCCGACGATACTCGTAAAGCATAGAATCAAAGCGGCTACCAGCGGTTTGTTGCGGTACAATAATTGTCGTAAATTTCACTGGCATAGCCGCACATCGGTGCTATCGACAGGAACGATATGGAGCGAGAGAGGCGGTATGCAGTTTCGCTCAAGCGGCAATGCACCCGGTGTGCATAGGATGCATACGCGGAGATCGATATTTCTATTATTGCGAAGCACATGTCGCCGTGAATGCGATTGTAATTGGAAACAGCTTTGGCACGACGATCGATACGATTAATTAATAATATCTGCGGCTTACTGTACCAAGATACGTGCGTTTGTCAAATTAGGTTTTTTAATTCTCAGTATATTCATGTTCTCTTAATTAACAAAAAAAAAATTAATACCGTAAGGGATGTTAGTAGGGGTGAAGAGAAGTATAGGTGAAGTCTTTTAGGGGATTCCCCGCTGCTCGCTTATTCAACCGGACAGCAAGATCCTTTTCGCTCAAGTCGCGATGCATTTTGGTACTCTCAATCCTAGCTATTGTAATCGGAAACAACTCAATAGTATCTGCAATTTACTGAACGAAGGATTCCAAGAATTAATTATTTTTCATTTTTTTTTTAATTCATAGTTTAATAACGTAATGGACGTTGGTAGGGCATAAAAAAATGTAGGAGAGTTTCTTAGGGGATTCCCCAGAGGTCGCTTATTCGATCGGGTGAGCCGGTTCTTTTTTATTTCATTCGCGCCCTCAATCCTCACCATTGTAACAACCTAACAATATCTGCAATCTATTGGTCGAAGGTTTCCAAGAATTCCTCACTTTTTTATTTTTTTAATGTAAAAAACGGAATTAAAAAATTTAATTCCGTAATGGTCGTTGGTAAGGGATAAAAAAAAGGAAACTTTCTTAGGGGATTCCCCGGAGGTCGCTTATTCGACCGGACACGCAGGGTCTTTTTCATTTAATTCGCGCCTCCAATCCTCGCTATTGTAATCGGAAACAACTCAATAATGTCTGCAATTTACTAAACGAAGGCTTCCAAGGATTCATTATTTTTTCATTGTTTTCAATTCAAAAGTTTAATAACGTAATGGACGTTGATAGGGCTAAAAAAATGTAGGACAGTTTCTTAGGGGATTCCCCAGAGGTCGCTCATTCGATTGGGTGAGCCGGTTCTTTATCATTTCGTTCGCGCCCTCAATCCTCACTGTTGTAACAACTTAACAATATCTGCAATCTACGGGTCGAAGGTTTCCAAGAATTCCTTATTTTTAAATTTTGTAAATGAAAAAACGGAATTAAAAAATTTAATTCCGTAATGAACGTTGCTAGGGGTAAAAAAAAATAGGAGACTTTCTCAGGGGATTCCCCGGAGGTCGCTTATTCGATTCGCTTATTTTGTTCAGTTCGAGCCTCCAATCCTCACTATTGCAATCGGAAACAACTAAACAATATCTGCAATTTATTTGACGAAGGCCTCCAAGAATTCCTTATTTTTTCGTATCTTTTTAATTGGAAAAAAAATTTAATTCCGTAATGGCCGTCGGTAAGAGGTAAAAAAAAAATGGGAAACTTTCTTAGGGGATTCCCCGGAGATCGCTTATTCGACCTGACGAGCAGAGTCGTTTTTGTTCAGTTCGCGCCTCCAATCCTCGCTATTGCAATCGGAAACAACTAAACAATGTCTGCAATTTATTTGACGAAGGCCTCCGAGAATTCCTTATTTTTTCGTATCTTTTTAATTGGAAAAAAAACATTTAATTCCGTAATGGCCGTCGGTAAGGGGTAAAAAAAATGGGAAACTTTCTTAGGGGATTCCCCGGAGATCGCTTATTCGACCTGACGAGCAGAGTCGTTTTTGTTCAGTTCGCGCCTCCAATCCTCGCTATTGCAATCGGAAACAACTAAACAATATCTGCAATTTATTTGACGAAGGCCTCCGAGAATTCCTTATTTTTTCGTATCTTTTTAATTGGAAAAAAAAATTTAATTCCGTAATGGCCGTCGGTAAGGGGTAAAAAAAAAAATGGGAAACTTTCTTAGGGGATTCCCCGGAGATCGCTTATTCGACCTGACGAGCAGAGTCGTTTTTGTTCAGTTCGCGCCTCCAATCCTCGCTATTGCAATCGAAAACAACTAAACAATATCTGCAATTTATTTGACGAAGGCCTCAGAGAATTCCTTATTTTTTCGTATCTTTTTAATTGGAAAAAAAAATTTTATTCCGTAATGGCCGTCGGTAAGGGGTAAAAAAAAAAAAAAAATAGGGAAACTTTCTTAGGGGATTCCCCGGAGGTCGCTCGTTCGAGCGGAGGGCCCTTTTCGTTTCGGTCGCGGTACACGTAGACACCTTTAATCTTCGCTCTTCCGGCAAATTCGTCCCCGTTGCGGTTTATCTATACACGCGCTCGGCAGCAATCCTATAGTTATACTCGTCCGAAAAGCGCGCCCAGGGCGATTCGTTTTCCCGGACGATAACGAGAGTCGTCCTCGGCCTCGTCTCGATGGCGCACGGCAGGGTTATCCGTCCGGCCATCTGGAGCTCTCTCGCTCTCGCGCGCTTCTCCCGCAGCCGATGAGAGACCGGGATGAAAATTTCAAATGAAATTTATTGGTCCGTGTACCTCGGCCTCGGCCCGTGCGTTTTCTCTCATCGTACATTCAATTCCGGAGCTTGAAAGAGACCAGAAAAATCCCTCGGAGGGAGGGCGACGGGAATCGGAGACCGAAAGGAATATTTCACTATTGACCAGAGCTGGAAATTCTTTTTTCTTTCTACTCCTTTTTTTTTTTTTCTCCATTTTTTTAAAAAACGTAATTGCTGCCCTCTCCATTGATTCGTGAAAAAAAAAAACAGAAAAAAAAAAGTAATATATCGAGGAACTTTTCGGTGCAGCGAATAAAGTGCAATTATTCAGTCGATCGGAAGCAGCCGTGGACCTTATGAATGCGAGCGAGCATCGCGGAATAAAAAAGAATAGAGAAAAAAAAAAAAAAAGATGGGAACGACGAGGACGATTTTCTCAAACCTCCGAACTTCCGGCTATAAAGCGCGGTCAGAACGATCCATCGAATCACTCCCCGAAATAATGATCCGTCATTGTCGCGTGGACGGACAATTTAATCTACAATTACTGCCGCACAGACAACAATCCTTCTAAATAATAATCCGAGTGTCATTAATTAAGTAAGACCGTGCATCGCGGAAATAAAAAATAGATCCAATTTTCCGAAATTATTTTTTACCATTTACAAACCGCGGTCAAAACGATCCACCGAATCGCCCCCCCCCCCCGAAATAATAATCCGTCGATCGAATCCGCATCATCGTCTGGCTGGACGATTTAAACGACAATCATTCCCGCACAGACAACGATCCCTCTAAATAACAATCACTCGCCGGAGTTTAACCGTGAAATTGAAAGATCCGTCTGACGACTCGCACGCAAACGACAACAGCTCTCTACTTTTTTTTTTTTTTGTTTTATTTAAAAAAGTGTCTTCCGCCGACACACAAAACCGAAGTCGACGTTTTGCTAGAGGGTTGACTCGTACGTCGGGTCGGAACACGGTTTAGTTTGAATTTTCAATGTTTCAATGTTTCCGAAATTGAAAGGTCCGCCTGACGACTCGCACGCAAACGATAACGCTCTCTACTTTTATTTTATTGATTTAAAAAAAGTGTCTTCCGCCGACACACAAAACCGAAGTCGACGTTTTGCTAGAGGGTTGACTCGTACGTCGGGTCGGAGCACGGTTTAGTTTGAATTTTCAATGTTTCAATGTTTCCGAAATTGAAAGGTCCGCCTGACGATTCGCACGCAAACGACAACAGCTCTCTACTTTTTTTTTTTGTTTTATTTAAAAAAGTGTCTTCCACCGACACACAAAACCGAAGTCGACGTTTTGCTAGAGGGTTGACTCGTACGTCAGGTCGGAGCACGGTTTAGTTTAAATTTTCAATGTTTCCGAAGCTCATAGAAATGAGCCTTTTTCTTTCGTCCTCTTTGCCGCTGAATATCGAGTGGATCCATCAGCGCCTTCACAAAAAAAAAAAAAAAAAAAAAAAAAAAAAAAAACCACGAAACCATGGAAGAGCGAGTGTACCTTTCATCGCCTCGATTGTAGCGTCGGCGGTCGGTTCGCCGCGGAACCAGAGCAAAATACATCCCACCAGCTAGGCCGAGTGTACGGGCCGGGTTGGCTGTTGTACGTTTTGTTTTTATTCATCGATAACTCGCCGAAGCCGCGGGTTATTAATCCAACGGGGATGCGCTCATTCGTTGCGAGGTTGTGTACAAGCCGTGTACAACCTCCTCCTCGTACATACACGGTCGACCTCGTTTCGTCGTGGCTCGCCCTAAAACGGCATTAAACACGCGTGTCCCGCGTGCATCGTACACGCGAATCAGCCGCAACTGTTTTCACGTCAAGTCCACGGACGCACGCGTGTATGTGCCATGTACGAAGCAGGGCTAAATGGACAGTAGTTTGTTCGCTCCGAGGCAGCGTCGGGACGGGTTTGTTTATGCTCCTAGATTGAATCGTTGAACAAAGTACGCCGCTCCTCTGCATCCAGTGAAAGGGCCACGCGTTTACCAAGCGTGTAGTCTCGTACACTTTTACAATCTGAATAATAAATACCGCGCGGCTTTGCCATCGGTTGCGGTTTTGCCCGGACGATATTGTAGCTTCTGTCCACAAATTCACTCAATTTTTTGGGATTTTTTCACTCCATTTTTTTTTTTTTTTTGGGAATTACGAGATCGAAAAGAAAAAAATGAAAAAAAAAAGATGTTTTGAATTGAATAGTGTCGTTTATTCGTGACCCGAGGCAAGTCCTTTCATATGTGGGACGCGTGTGGAGAGAATAATTGAATCGTGGATTTTGCACTCAATAGACCGTGTGCCATTTTTGAGATGCTGGTATGATGGTTTAAAAAATATATATTCTTCATTTTTTTTTTTTTTACTTTGAAGAAATATATATTCTTCTTTTTTTGTTATTTGGAAAAAATTGAGATGAAGAATTATGAATAAGAATTAGAAAAATGAAATGAAGAATTATCGTTTTTTTCGAATAATTATCGCAAGGAAGATTTTTCGTTCGTAATTTCGCAATTTTTTTTCGCGCATCGAGAGCGAGCGGAAATGCCTGCGGCTTTGACATTTAAACGAATCATAAAAAATACTGGTATACGCGGTATTTTTTTACCTCTAGAAAAAAATAAAATAAAATTACTGTCACTCCGTTGTTTCGTGCAGTTTTGTCGTATTTCAATTTTAACTGCGCGTTTAATTATGCCTTTCAATGGATTTAATATTTAAATACCCCGAGGTACCAAGTTTGACACGTTGGTAACAATAACTTCTTTAAATATTGAAGAGGGATTCTTAATTTTTTATAAAAAAAAAAAAAATAAAATAAGTGATTTATCATTTTTTCGAATAACCGTCGCAAGAGAACGTTTTTCAATGATAGCGGAAATGCCCGCTGCTCTGGCATTGAAACCCAAAAATTGCTGGAATATATAGTATTTTTAGTAGTAGTAATAGTGGATTTATTGGCAATATGCCGGATGGTACAATTTATTGAACATGACATAACGAAGATTGACGTGAGAACACATATATACATTGCCAATTGTTTAACATAATTCATTAACATTTTTTACATAGTGTGAGTGGGTAGTTGACATATGTTTATTCAGTTAGCTTCTTCGTTGTTGATTATTTCGAGTTTCTGGTATATTCCATTTGATGGGTGATTAACCGTGCGTATTATGTTTTGAGCAGGTTGTAAACATAGCAATTTTATATTTTCTAGTTGCATGGTAGCGAATCTCTTTGCAAGTTTTTCGATTCTCATTTCTAGGGTTATGATGCCTGTAGCTTCGTATAGAAGAGTATTACGGGAATTGTGAAGAGGATTTTCAGGATGACAGATACGTGTAGGGAAAACCGGGGGAAAATGGCACAGCGGTGAAAAATGGGACAGTGGAGAAAAACGCAATTTCCCAATCACTTTCGGATGCGACATTTCACCCAACCGATGCATCCAGATTTTCTGCCGCGTCTTGCGCCACTCTCCCATCCAAAAATCATTGGAAAATTGCCTTCTGGCTCATCGTCCCGTTTTTCCCCGCTGTTCAATTTCGCCCCGCATTCCGCTAAGGCGCTGAATGGCGCAATTTCAACTTTTTTAATAGTCGATTCTTTGCAATTTATGACAATAGGATCGCCATATTCTAGTATTGGTCTACGCATAGATTTGTAAAAAAAAAAGTGTTTTATCTCTATATCGCGATGAGTGAAAGTGATTCTTCTGAAGTGTGAGGCCGGTATTGTTATTTATCCATAGAAAAAAAAAAGTGATAGATCAATTTTTTGTTTTTCCTTGCAGGTTTGTTTTATTTCAATTTTAGCCTGGTTGTTTAAGGTCGGATTTCGATTTCCCCGTTTAACAGCATCCACCTCGGCTACGCGGATGACAGTGCGCGATATTATGTACACTTGTGCGGGATTGTCTACCCCGAAGGTATCGGTTACAGTTTTCTTCTTTCCTCTCCGGGTTTGCCCGCTCGAGTTCTCTCTCACTCTTCCTCTCACTTAGGATATCCCCGAGAATTGTATCGCCGGGAAACTTTGGCCGGATAAAAATGATACCCTCACTCCGGCGGGACTTGGCTGTGTGCGCAGACCGAGAATCCCAGCGTTTCGCCACCGCCATTCCACTCCGGTTCTCTTACGGAATATGTTTATTCGATATGCGACGTTATAGTGTAGTGTCGTCGTGGAACGACGTGCCGAGGACCGCGCTGAGGGCTGGGAGGACGAGAGGATTGAGCTCGGGGACAGTACAACTGGGTCATGTTTGCCCTGCAGAAGAAGAGGTGACAAAGGAACGTTTCAACGGGAACCGGGGAATCCGACAAAGGAACGTTTTCCAACGAATCGGAGAATCTCCTCGACGGCCGAAGAAGCTTCTACCGACCGATGAAAACCCGCACACACTCGCGCACAGACACGCTTTCTACATCGTATCGTTTTCAATCGTGACCAGTGATTTTAGAAACTCTGGTACGAGTTTTGTAAGATGCGGTCCGCGGCGGACAATATGAGTGACGGAAATTCACTTGGAATTTGGGTTATGATAATATATTTTACTATAACAGGGTTACAAAAAAAAAAAAAAATCCCCCTTTTTGGTGCGAAAGTGACGCCTTGCGGTGAGACGTGCGACGTAGATACCGCGTATGCGCAAATCACTCCTGTAAGTTTCTCGCAGACCTTTTTTTTTTTTTTTGAGATTCTTGTTACGTTTTCGCCACGCTACTGGCATCGAAAGGGGGAGTTTCTGCGCATTTGTTGCGGAGAGTAGTATGTGATACTTGTACGAAAACTCTAACACCCGACAGCGGTTGGGAAGTTCGAAGCACTCGCCCTGAGCTCGTATCAAGGACGGCACTCCCTTCCGACTCGTGCGACCGACTTCACGACACTCGTCGAAAGTCCGCTTTTTTTTTGCAAATGCAATACGAAGTTGCTATCAGAAATCCGCCTTTTACGAAGAAAAGCAATCTTTCGTGAGAAAAGAACAACCTCTTATGAGGAAAAACAACCACTTATGACGAAAAACAACGATTTATGACGAAAAATAACCATTTATGACGAAAAACAACCACTTATGACGAAAAACAACGATTTATGACGAAAAACAACGATTTATGACGAAAAACAACCATGTATGACCAAAAACAATCATGTGTGACGAAAAATAACCATTTATGACGAAAAATAACAATTTATGATGAAAAATAACCATTTATGACGAAAAATAACCATTTATGACGAAAAACGAGTTTTTTTAACGAGAAACCACCTGTTATGATATAAAACTTAGCCTCTGACTTTCATTTATTAATTTTTTATAATCCAACGGAGTTTTACCCAAATCTTAAACTGAACGCCATCCCCGTTCACGTTGCGGCATCTCCGTTAATTTCCTGCCGAAAACCCTCGTCAGGGCCACCTGGTCTCACGGTGACGCTGGCGATGGTTCCTCGCAAGATTGCGAATCTTCGTCAACGAAAGTTCGAAGATGAAATCTCTTCCGTCTCATCGTTGCCAACAAAGAAGCGACCCAGAGAAATTCCCACCGGCTCTTCGACGGCATCTTCGACAATCCGGCGTTCCGCGGAGGTGCGAAGGCCACGCCTCGTTGTTCCACACTCAAACCCTTTCCCGGCGGTCTGATCTGGTCGCGGCTTGTCTCCCGAACGATTAACTTCCGTCCCCCATCGGCGCCTCCGCCCTCCAAAAGCAAAGTCCGGAAAACTCGGACGACTCGGAGATCCGGCTCTGCCGACCGGACGATATTTGCCGGATCCGCTCAACCCCCTCGTCCTCCTCGGTCGTTGCTCTTCAACCCCATCGAAATTCGAGTAACCAGAGTCCACAGCCAATGACCGAATAATTAATGGAGATTAATTTCGCCCCGAGCGGATTGCCCCGGAGATGCAGAGAGGAAACAGTCCAACCACTCTTTAACACACTCTCCCGCTCCTCCCTCACTCCCCAACACAATTTCCGCTCATCGCAATCGGGAATTAAAAGAACTAAAAAGACCCCTCTCAAGGATTGCAGAAATAGAAAAAAAAAAACAGGTCGCCGATCAACCGACCCAATCGAGAGATCCAAGATGTTTGTCGAGAACCCTGGTGTACCTCGGTTATCCGGGCTCGGGGTTCTTTCTCGCGGATAATGAGGGATGTACACTCCGGATAGGTTCTTCTCCGTTTATGATGAAACACAAGCATTTATGCAGAAAAAACAACCATTTGTGAGGAAAAACAACCATTTATGACGAAAAACAAACATGCATGACGAAACAAACTAAAAAAAGACTCCTCTTAAGGATGGCAGAAACAAAAAAACAACAGGTCTCCGATCAACCGACCTAATCGAGGGATCCAAGATATTTGTCGAGAACCTTGATGTACCTCAGCTATGCGGGCTCGGGGTTCTTCCTCGCGGATGATGAGGGATGTACACTCGGGATAGGTTCTTCTCCGTTTATGATGAAAAACAAGCATTTGTGAGGAAAAACAACCGTTTATGACGAAAAACAACCATGTATGACGAAGAACAAACATGCATGACGAAAAAACTAAAAAAGGACCCCTCTCACGGATGGCAGAAACAAAAAAACAACAGCTCTCCGATCAACCGACCCAATCGAGGGATCCGAGATGTTTGTCGAGAACCCCGATGTATCTCGGCTATGCGGGCTCGGGGTTCTTCCTCGCGGATTATGAGGGATGTACACTCCGGATAGGTTCTTCTCCGTTTATGATGAAAAATAGCCATTTATGCGGAAAAACAACCGTTTATGACGAAAAACAACCATGTATGACGAAGAACAAATATGCATGACGAAAAAAAACTAAAAAAGGACCCCTCTCAAGGATGGCAGAAACAAAAAAACAACAGGTCTCCGATCAACCGACCCAATCGAGGGATCCGAGATGTTTGTCGAGAACCCCGATGTACCTCGGCTATCCGGGCTCGGGGTTCTTCCTCGCGGATGATGAGGGATGTACACTCGGTATAGGTTCTTCTCCCTGCTGCCGGGATCGCGCGACGCAACACCCAGCGGGTATCAAACCAACCGGCCCGGTTGGATGATGAACAAAGCTTCGCGCTATGTAAAGCCAGTTTAATGGACCGAAACTCGGTATTAAGCCATGAATACGGAATGGCCGCGCACTTAGCCCACAAACCTATTTACATTTCCAACGTCATACCCGCCATCCCTACCGCTGTTCTCCGCTACGCTGGTACAGTTCTCGTCCTCTTGCCGGTCACCCGCATCCTCCGTCACCTCCTCCTGGCGCTTCTCTGGTGCCTCCCCTATGTGTTTCAGGGCTGTAACATCCTCTCCTTCCCCGCGCCACTCCCGGACGCGGAGGGAAAGCGATGGTATAGAGGAGGCAGGGGGTTGACTGCGAGACCCGAGCTTGTCCACCCTCGCCTCGGCTTCGCAACCCTATAATCTTCATTCAACGCGAAATGCCAAGTGCCGGAGCAGCGCGGCAACCCGGGACTTGAGAACCTTATTGGCTCCACCGAAAACGGCCGGCTTCTTGGTTACCGTTTATTTACCTATTAACCCAATTTCCCGCTCGAACCCCTTCGAACCGCACCATTGTGATACGATAATAATCATTCCCAGACGCAAACTACTAGTCTGCATGTTTCTGGCTCGGAAGCCAGAAAATCGAGGCGAGGAGGAGGAGGAGGAGGAGAATCCTTTGAGACGGCACGATGCGAGCGCTGCATTGAAATTAATAAGTTACAGTGATGCTTACTTCGGGGATGCCGGTAGGGGATCTTGGGGCAAAATGGTTTTCCGCTTGAGATGGGAGTCTCGTGTTCGTGTCCTGCATGATGGCCGCGGTCAGGGAAAACCGGGAAAAATCAGGGAAAAGGTAAATTGTCGCCGAACCTTCTATAAATAAATAAGGGGTACATAAAAGGGAGCGTTAAAAAAAAAAAAAAAAAAATTGAGAACATTTAGAAAAAAAACAAACAATCTAATTAAACATTAATACAATAAGTAGGCATTTTCATTTGCATCATTAATTTTTTTTGTTTACACAAGTCGTTAGAAATTTGGTCAGGGAAAATTTTTAATTGATCAGCGAAAAGTCCGCGAAAGGTCAGGGAATTTTTTTCCGGTGGACAAACGGCCACCATCTCCTGCTTTAAACATTGGTAGAAACGGTTCGTTCTGCCCCGTTCTCTTCTTGTTCTCGGAGGCTTCGTGAGGAAAAACCACAAATTTCATGGCTTGATCGCCTAAATAGTGGAAAAATAGAGTTATCAACGGATGGGGTCTGGAATTTTAGATGAATTTTAATTCTATAAGTGGGAAGCGACGCGTTGCGTGATTCGAAACTGGCGAGCGTTGATAAACTCCCTCCTGGAATAAGAAGACTGTCGATTATCACGAAGCTGAATCTGCCGTGGAATCTTTCGTCATTCTACAGCCAGTTAAGCAAGTGAACCTTTGCAGTAGTCTTTTCTTTTTGGTCTCCTGCTTTAAAGATTGGCAAACGGTCCGTGGAAAGCCGTGGAAAAATAGAGTTATCAACGGATGGGGTCTGGAATGTGAAATGAAATTTAATTCTATAATTGGAAACCGACGCATTGCGTGATCTGAAACTTGCGGGCCTTGATAAACTCCCTCCTGGAATAAGAAGACTGTCGATTATCACGAAGCTGAACCTGCCGTGGAATCTTTCGTCACTTTACCGCCAGTTGAGCAAGTCAACCTTAGCAGTAGTCTTTTCATTTAGGTCTCCTGCTTTTTAAAAAAAAAAAAAAAATGGGTAAAACGCTCCGTTTTGCCCCGTTCTCTTGTTCTTGTGCGCTCAGTGACCGAAAACCAGAAAATTTCATGATCTAATCACGTAATCGGTCGAAAAATAGAGTTACGAACGGGAGAGTGACGGTCTGGAATGTGAAATGAATTTAATTCTATAATTGGGAGGCGACGCATTGCGTGACCCGAAAGTTGCCGGCGTTGATAAACTCCATCCCCGGGGAACGAGGAGACCGTTGAATATCACGAAGCTCAACCTTCCGTGGAATCTTCCGGCACTTTGCAGCCCGTTGCGCAAGTCAACCCTTTGTAGTCGCCTCTCAACCTCCTTCGGCTTCTCCACCCTGCGGCATTTCGGTACACTCCGGAATGTAGATTGTTAGGAATGGACTGTATGCTCGTGCACGCGATTATAACCGCACGGAGCATAGCTCTGTTTATTTTATCTTTCGGGCTTCACGCGACACAGCTATAATTACTTAATTGTCTTTGACACAAAATTAACTTTACTGTTTCGTAACTTCAATTAATAAAATTTCGTTAATGAAAAAGCATCGGTGGATGCTCGAAATCGTTGCGTAGATCCAACGGATCTACCACGTAGTCTACCGTAGACCAATGTGTTTTTGTTTTACATCATCGAATAGGGTCACGCCTTTCGACCCGTACTTTATTGTTTCTGACACAAATTTACTGTGTCGTAACTTCTATTACTTAATGAAAATGAATGAATTATGAATGAATTATGAATGAATTATGAATGAATTATGAATGAATTATGAATGAATTATGAATGAATTATGAATGAATTACGAATGAATTATAAATTTATTATGAATTTATTATGAATTTATCCTTTAGAAGTCGTGGTCGCGAAGTGGGGGCAATGCCCCCCCCCCCTCGACGTTGGCTACTTTTCTGTTTTGGCACCTTCCATCCGACCTCCGACAAACCTCCGAGGTCGAGCTGAAGTGTTCTTCTCAAATTTAATTTCTTGATTCCATTTGCTTCTTTATTTTATTTTATGTTATTTTATTTTATTTTATTTTATTTTATTTTATTTTATTTTATTTTATTTTATTTTATTGAATTTTATTTTATTGAGTGCCTCAGACAGGCCGTCCTTGTTTGCACTCGTGCGAGGTGCACTGGGCCGACTGACTCATCATCGGCCCTTCCGGTTCGGACGGTAATTTCGGTTCAGTGAGTAGAGATTAGTTGTTCGTTCAAATAAAACGTTGACTCTAATGGAAGGTACCAAAGCAGAAAAGTAGCCCAACGCTCGGCGTTGCTACGCTAGCGTCGAAGAGTGGATAGCGGTGTGACTTACAAAGGGTCAATTGTGAATTGATTATGAATTAAATACGAATGAATGAATATGAATTAATTGCGAATTAATGAATATGAATTAATTGCGAATTAATGAATATGAATTAATTAACGAAAAAGAATCGTCCGAAGGGCGATTAGTTGCGTAGACCCAACGAATCTACCGCGAACTCTACCGTAGACAATTTTTCTTAAACGCTATCGCACAGAGTCATGCCGCTCCAGTCGTGCGTCATAGAGAGAAACGCGGAGGGGGGGTCCGCGTGAGCGATGATAGAGAAGCTATTTACGCTCGGCTCGGCCAGAAATCGTTTGCGGCTTCGCGTTTAACGGGGCATTCGGCGCAGAGATGCCAGCATCGCGCACGTACGTACTCCATAATGTCATTGCCGTGTTATATTCTCGCGGTAAACCTCAAGCGGCATTTCCGCGGACTCCTCCGGAACCCGCGTTTCGCGGCCCCATCGAATTCCGCCACTCGGACACGCGGTCCGCGCGCCCCTTTCACAACCGTGTCAATCGAGTTATCGAATGAATATAAATTTGTTGCAACCCGCCCACGGTCGAGTGGCCCGGACACTTGTACACCCTCGTAATGCGCGACCGGGCCAACTTTCCACCGCATTTGTGTGTCCGCCCGTCCACAGTCGAGCGGAATTGTACCGCTAGCTTTTTGCAGTTAATTAATTGCAGATACCTTTGTGCCACCGAATTCGACCCCGTTTGTCCAACCTAGCCGGGTTACGTCAACCCCCCCCCCCCCCCCTCCGCGAGCCCCGCTAACCCCCCCGACCCGCGACAAGAGACCGAAAGTACTCGCGTATTAATTTTCGTGATTGCAGTTTAACGTTCCGCACCGCGGTCGAGTAGCTATGAGGGATGAAACTCGCGGGCTTTCCCCCAGTTTTCGAGTCTCCCGGCGCCGGACGCGGAGTCGGACGAAACAGGTGCCTGAGGGAGATACGTGTGCATGTGCGAGGCCGCTCACCGTTTGCTTCCTCTTTCTCTCCACGCCGTCTACCTCGTTTCTATATTACAGCTACCGGCCGCAGCCCTACGGCGATAAATTTCCAAACTCGAGAATTACTGCCCTCGAGGCCGAGTGCGGAGGAACCGGCGCGCGACGCGCATGCGCGCTCGCGCGCCCCCGAAGAAACTTCATCGACGCTCGCTGCAGAGGGCGCTTCCAGCCGGCGCCGCTTTCCAGCGTTTCCTGCGGCTTTGAACGACCCACCGACGGGCAAATTCGACAAAGCGATTGCAGGAATTATATTCTCGTTTCTGGCGGACGTGCACTGCGGGGGGAAGACGCGAGGCAACTCAAACTCACGTCTCGCGCCTTCAAGTGCACACACGGAAGGCTGTACGATGCGCCCGAGTGCGATAACTTTTCGGAGAAACTCGTTGCGCTTGTGCTCGGATCGCTTCGCTACCGAGCTCCAATTATATTTATAATTAACGCGCATCCGACGATGCTCTTTGCTTGCGGGAATGATAACGAGCGCTTCGAGGGCGGTCGGGGGGACGATAATTGATACGAGAATTCGATATATCGCTAACACGGCAACTGATCGTTTATGCGGAAATGCATGCGATGCGACCTACGACATTTTTGGGGCTTCTGTCGCATCAATATTTTCTGTATATATGCGCAGCGTATATTTTCGATATTCAAATTTGTGTTGAAAAAAAAATGTATTGTATATATTTTTTACACCAATCCATATTTCGTTATTAACTCCCGACTGTTCTCCGGGCAAAATAGGACTTATTCGTTTCACTGTGACGATGCACTTTGGCGCCAGTGTTTGTCGAAACGACAATATATTACTTACCAAATTTGGCATATTGATTCTTTGTATAACGATAAAAAAAATGTAAGTTGATATGTAAACGGACATAAGTAAACTTGATTCCGATAAACAAATTAATAATTCGCGGTGTCATATCGATTAGTGCGTGATCAGTATGTGAAAGAAATTATGCGATGCCGTGTCTATATTAATATTTTGTGCAATAATTGCTGAACACATTAAAAAAAATATATATATATATATATATGATAAATTACACACTTGACCTAATTTATTATTTTGATTCTTATCGAAATTTCATGAAGCACACATAAATCCAAAAGTAAAATTGTGCTCAAAGATTGTTGAAAGTCCTCTCAAACCACAATAATTTTTAGTAAATGACCGGCGCACTTATCTAGGTCAAATGTGGGTCAATATGAACCGGTCCATATTTCATTGATTCACGTGTCAATCGGGGTGGTCCATATTCGTCACGTTTAACCTACGCAAAACTATAAATTTAATTTACCGAGCGAAATAAATAATTCATTAATTCATTTGCATACATAATTTCATATAATAAGCAATAATTAATATATTCTACAATTTTGATATCCGCAAGTAATTCTCCGACCGACGTTGCTGCATCGACGATTTTTCCCTGGCTTTTCAGAGCCCCCCCCCGTCTCCGTCTCAGCTTTCATATAAATTTCAACAAATCGCACGCTCAATTTCACCGTCCAGTCGAGTTACCGTCAAGCGATTCAACGCCATTCTCCCCATCTCCATCGGCGTATTAATATAATGAATAACAAACAAGGAAAACAGGGGCAAGATTCGTCGGAGCGTTGGTCCGAGGGGCGGGGGGCGGTGGGGGGGGGGGGGCGATAGTGCTGGTACCGTTCGATTTTCTCCTCGGTCCACAATAACGATCCTTCGGTTTGCCCTGAACACACAGCCGCGCTGAAGAATAAAAAAAAAAAAAAAAAAAAAAGGATGAAAATAAAGGACGAAGCACGGATATCCCATACACACTTCACAACCCTCGTCAATTCTTCAGAGCGCGCGGCACACGTGCCTCTTACGTTGTACAACGATATACATAAATACTATACGATCTGTATAGACGATCCGGAATTCTAGCGCTACCTCGACGTCTCCCACAGTGATCTCTCGCGATGGCGAACACGTGCGTCGCCGAATTTTCGAGCCGAGTAAGAGGACTCCTCGAGAGACTCTCCTTCGTTCCCTCGCGAAGCCGCTCGACCGGAAAAGCCCGAATTCTTTCATTATGTCCCTTCGCACGGTGATTCCATTCTCGTTTCGTTCTTAATACCGAACCATCCATCCGGCAACAGAGCCGAAATCAGCAGCGCCGAATATACGACCAAGTCGATTAAATCTTCGTAATAATTTAAACATTGACTCCGAGAGGCGTATCTTCGCAGTTTGCCGCGAATACACATCGGGAGGCAAAGTTTGGAGGGCAAACGAGCAGAATTAAGGTTCGTCGGTGCGGGTGGGGGTGGGGGGGGGAGGGGGCGAGGGGGGTTTTGAAATCCACGAAATTGCGCAAGAGGGTTGAAATCAAAGCTCGGCTCTCCGGAAGTTTATCTCGGTTGGTTTGCACCGAGTTATCTCGTTTCGAACTCGGCCACTCCGACGAGATAGTTCGGTCAATCTACATCAGCTCTCGCTCGTACACAGACATTTTTCTTTTATGTAGTTTCTTTTTTTTTTTTTTTTTCTTTTAATTTTGCCAGAAGAGATAGGAGGGCGAACTTGGAGCCCGAGCGACTGAGACGGCCGAGGCCCAGCATAAATATTGGCCGATGCAAATTAAAACGCGGCAGCGGCGGCGGCGGCGTGCTGATTACGCGGTTAAATTTTCAACGACCCCGGCAGATCCCCCGGGCACCGTCGCAATCATCCCTCGCCAAACGTGTGCGAGTTTCCATCCTTCCCGGGCGTGCATGCGTGGGCTCCCGGCTCTTCCCTCGTTTCCCACACGACGGGATCGCCCGGGAGGTTGCACGGAGAGCCAGTTTCGACATTGTTGCACGGAAAACACAACTCCGGACGGCTCTCTTCTCCTCCGAGCCCGGCTCGGGGTGATTCCCTCGCCGACGTCGAGCAACCTCGCAAAACCAACCCCCCCCCCCGATCTTTTCTCTCCAAGCTTCTAACACCCCCCGCCGCCGACCCCATCCGGCTGATATGCTTCGTTTGAATAAGACAATCGAAATAGCTAATGGCCTCTCCACTACCCTCGTCCCTCCCCCCTTGCTCGTCCCTCCCTCGTAGCAATTTTCATAATTTGCCGGGTACACATCAATCCCTCGGAGCATGAGGCCTTATTATTGTTGCCGGAGAATGGCGCACCGAGAGCGGGCACGTCCCACGGGAGACCGGAAGAATTCTTTGTCCGTCGGAAACTTCCTGCTCCACTGGCGTATTGTTTCTTATCGCTGGGCGCAGTTTTGTAGACGAAGAGGATTTTTTTTTTTTTTTTTTTTTTTTTTCTTCGGCGAGGAAAGGAACGACAGAGGACTAAAAATTCGGACTGAGAAGCTGATGATCCGTAAATGACAGCAAGAATTTAGCACACTGGGAAAAGGGGAATTTATGTTTTTAGGTGCAAGAAAATTAAATATATTTTTGGTAAAATCATGAGTTTTGCGATCAAGAATGGTATAATGGAAATGATGCAGCGGATTCGTTCGTTCAGCGGGGAAAAAATACGTCGAAATACGTGGCAGTTCATTTTCAAGAGAGAAAAAAAAAAATTCGTTAAAGAATCGCAATGCATTTTTCGCTTTCTCAACGTCTTGAAACTGCCAGATAAAACACTTCAAGAACGCCGGACAAAACCTTATTTTGTGTATTTTTTCCCGCAGAACACGAGGAGCAACTCGGATTTTCACTGGCTTTGAAAACCACGAAAATCGACAGTTTTCCAAAAGTGGCTCAGACATTGAAAAAAATCGTTGTTCATTCGATTTTTTTGCTATCAAAGCTATATTCGACGTATTTTTTTTCCCGCCGAATACGAATACAACAATTATTTAACTCTCAGCCCAATATTTTCCATATTAATCACAAAAGTACGATTTTTTTTTAATGCATAAAATCGAGACCTTTCTCACATTCGGCTACCTTACTAGATCCATACGTCCTAGATTTAGTTTGTTATACATCCAGTCGACCTCCACTCACTTCCCGAAGGTTCATGATCGTCGTAGTCCGGTCGATCAGTCTGTTACCGAGGATTGTAAACGAAGAGTTTCGACGTTTTGGAAAAATTTTCGGCCTGAACGGAGCCGTTTGTGATTTGAAAATTCCTCCCTAAATATCGTACTCGTGGAGATTCGCCTCTTCCGATTAAGCCAAAAAATGGCAAGAAACCGAAATCAAGAAAGCAAAAAACCACTTGAAACATGCGCCATTCGTCTTCTGACACGTATCCGTCGTCCGTACAATCCGCTTTACAATCCTCGCAACACTCTGCAAATATGAAGGTACGGAAATTACACCCATAACAACGAGAGCCAGAGAACTTTCCAAACGATTCGCTGTGACCCAAATAGAAAATATTGCAATCCATTATGCACACAACTCACACCGAACATAACACATCCATTCGAACACTCCGCGCATACAATTTACCAGCAACTCGAAAGAATTATACAACAACGAAACGAACTGACGAATTTAATTTTAAGGGTCGTATTCTAAGACATTAGCTTGAATTTAAGATCGAAGTTTAACCCAAACTTCCGGCATTCTATCTATATTAAGTCCGTACTTAACGTCGAACCTCAGGCCGAACTTTATTTCATGCATAAGAGTTTGAACTTGCGTTCGAACCTAAGAGTGAACTCGAACTACAATCGAATTTGCGTTCAAACTTAAGATCGATCTTGAGCGCGCAATGAAGTTCGATCTGAAGAGATATTAAGTTCAAACTAACGTCCCAAAATTCGACCCTAAATGTCAATACTTAAAACAATATAAAAAAAAAAAAACAGGAGAAAAACCGTGGCTGAAGGACTTCGATCAATGGCCAATTAGCTGTCGTATATGAGATTTAAGTTTGTTGTGTATCAAAAACTGTTCAGTATTATCTATTGCTAATAAATTCATAACCACTACTACTCATATTTTTTTCATAAATTCATGTGTATGCAAATAATTGTTGTAATAATTCAATTTAAAAAAAATAAAAAAATAATAATAATAATAATTAAAGGAATATCCGAAGTTTCCGTCGGTTACGTAAAGCGATGAGGCGAATTTACGGCATTCGTATCAAGTTTTCGTCGGTCGACAGTTATATCGAATTCGCGATAAATTCACCCCGGCTGGTTGGGACTCCGTTGCGGATAAACACCTGCCTCGAGATTCTCGGCCGGTTAATCAAGCTCGTCGTCGCGCCTCTATTCATCCGGTTTCCTGTCAGGAACAGGAATACACTCGGGCCGCTTCTCTCTCTCTCTTCCCCGCTCATCCTCGCTCTCATCGTCGCTTTACCCGTTTCCGCTTTTCCACTGGTACCAAATTATTTTGGTAGAAACTATTTCGCCAGCGGTGCGCGGCCAAGCCGATCGAATAGCTTCAATTGCAGTTTCTCACTTAGCCACAGCGGAGTGCATCGGGCCGCTAGTGCTGCGACTCATTTATTTGTCCGATTGATCCGACGAGTGAAAAAATAAATAAAAAACATATTAAAAAATCTGTCGAGCGGCGCTAAAAGTATAAGTGAATGAATTTATGAAGCAGAACAAAAAAAACACATTTGTTTCGTTTTTTTTTTTCAGGAAGCGAATATACATTTTTTTTGTCCACAAAACATATACAGCCACTTGACACACGTGAACTTTTATTGTCGTCGGGAATTCGCGACTTGAATAGTATGTAATTCATCTGTAGTGGATATAGCAGTCGTACCGGCGAGCTGAAATCGATGACGATTGAAATTTTACGCTCGCTTCGATGCACAGATTCGAGAGGAGACCGTTCGCGCTGCTCGTACTCCGAAATGCGAGAAAAATCAAAGAGATCTTCGGCAAATTTGCGCTGATTCTTGCACGGACGAACGTTCAAGTGATCAGCCATTTGCCGGGAACTTATTTCGTCAATTCGCTCGACGATCAAAAAAAGTCATGTGAAAATTTCGTTTTGCTACTTTTATGAGAAAGCCATAGGGAATTTTCGATTTTTAACTTTTATGCGGAAGCGATATGAAAATTTCAATTTTTATGAGGAAGCGATATGAAAATTTCGATTTTCAACTTTTATGAGTTACCGATATGAAAATTTCAATTTTCAACTTTTATGAGTAAGCGATATGAAAATTTGAACTTTTATCACGAACCGATATGAAAATTCCAATTTTCAACTTGTCGAAACGTCAACGTCGTGTTTGACTCTTATGTAAAACGACTTGCCGATTCAGGCTCAGTGCATCTACTTCGTTCAACGAAAGTACATGGTCGTAGAAAAAGATTTTTTTTTAAATCATATTTTTAATCAAATCAATTATCCAATATTGCCCGTTTTGTGTCTATGTCTAATGTATTTCTCCTCGCTCATTACGAATCTCGAACCTATCTTGCTTCTGGAGCGATATTCCATGCAAAAATTGTCGTCGGACCTAAAATAAACATTTTCCGAGAAAGTCAAAAATCTCAAAACCTTATAAAGTCTAAACCTTAAACCTAAAAAAAAAAAAAAAAAAAAACAACAACAACATTTTTTCTTTCCAGGAAGTGAATATATCTTTTATCCCACAAAACATATACGGCCACTTGAAACGTGTGAACTTTTATTGTCGTCGGGAATTCGTCGCTTTATAGTACAGAATGCACCTATGGCAGATACAGTAGCCGTACCAGCGAGCCGAAATCGATGACAATTGAAATTTTACGCTCGGTTTGATTCGCAGATTCGAGAGAAGACCGTTCGCGCTGCTCGTTCCGCGTAACGCGAGAAAAATCAAAGAAATCGTGGACAAAGTTGCGGCGACAAAGATTTTTCACAGAGGAACGATCGGCGGCCGGCGACTTGTCGGGTCGAGTAGAAAATAACAATGAAAACATCGGCACCGACCACAATGAGTGACTCGCGCACTGCCGTAGCCCCTCATATCGACCACTGCACCGTACGGTGAATATGAGATTTTCATGAAAACTCCCACCGAGAGCCAAAAACGTCCGTAGGCTTGTAAAAGCGCAGATGTCGAGGATTCGAAACATTTGTCAAGTCTTCGAGGCGGCACAGACGGACCGACAGTCATCCGTTACGTTGCGGGGGGTGAATTCTTTTCATCGCGTTTGCATCCATTTTTTTTTTTTTTTTCTGTCCCTTCTTCGATCGCCTCCTGTATCGGAAAATTATTGCAGGGATACGCGTCACTATCAATCATGACTGGCTCGAAATCCGGCTCAGGATTCAATTTAAAAAAAAAAAAAAAACTATAGAAACAAAAATATTTATAGATAAAGAATTCGGATAAACAATTCTTCAATTTGCTCCGTCACGCGCTGTCCTTGCACTGGACAATTTTCTTTCGTCCCAGAAACTTTTACGATCCATTCCGAAACGAATAACGAAGTTTTATTTAAGTCATGTTTTTTTTTTTTTTTAGCACCAGCAATCGAACAATTGTTTTATACTAAACTATACTAAACTATACTATTATCTTATGTTATACTGGCGGTTATGTCGGTTTGCGCGCATGAATTGCGTGGCTCACAGCATATAGAAATCGATTGTGCGTACTATGGAAATTGTGATTCCGAAATTATAGCGTATGGAATGGAAATTCAGAATTTCGAAATGCATTCCAATGTGCTGTGAATACCGAAATTCCGGAACTAACATACTGGCGGTTATGTTGATTGGCGCGCTCGCATCGATTTCCTAAATTAATTATGCTTTTATGACCGCTACAACAGAAACTTTCTAAGCTTCCCCGAAAAGGAAAGTCAGCTTCACCGAACACGGTGGAGTGGAAACAATCATCCAAACCACCAAACAAACAAATCCACATTTTTCCAAAATATACAAACGCCTAAAAAATTGTGATAAAATGTTCAAAACCATCTCGAAGCCATCTCCGAAAGACGACTTTCGTTTTACATAGATAAACAATTGACTGATAACAATAGAAAAAAAAAAAAAAAATAACCGACCTATGAATACTTTAAAAACCCCGTAAGTTTTAATGGACACATAACGATCCAAATAATTAGTCGACGTCCCATCCAGATCGTTAAATTAATTTATATTTCATTAGGAAAACGCGTTGGGTGCTCAATTTTCTCAGCGTTTTGTTCTTTTCCTCGCATTAAAACGGGGGATAATGATCATAATCGTTAGCCCGCGGTGAGAGAGGGATGTTTGTTACAGAGTAAACAGTTGTAGTGTGTGCGCGCCTGAGTATGGCGTGGACTGGGGGGGGGGGGGGGGGTGTAACTTGTTACCCGGCGGTTCTCGGGGCTCTGAAAGGCATGATATACTGGCGCCGGCCATCTTGGATAAACTCAGCTTTGCCCGGTTGCGGGTGGGTGGAAAGTGTTGCCGAGACTATTAGCCTGCCAGGGTGGTTTAGATTTAGAGGCTATTCCAATGCTTGTGGATTGCGAATACATTTGCAATATGCTTCTCCACACCGGCTCTTTGTCTCTCGCCCTCGCAGACTCGATGCATAAATTCCGGCGGAAGACGTGCGCGGACGGAACGTCCCTCTCGTCTGCACCGCCTCCATCGTTCCCGGCAAAATTCGAGCCCCGACCGAAACTCCACCTGAGACCGGAGAGTCCGGATGCGTGGTGTCGAATTAACAACGAAAATTCCAGCATCGACGAATTCCAGTGCAATGTCAATGTTGAGACACCAGCTCTGCCCCATGAAAAATACCTGGGAATAAATATGGAGCGTAAACAAAATTGTAACCACCGCTTGCAACAATGGAAAAACAAAATTACACGATGGGCCTCAAATGAGCGTCTTCAGGAAAATTACATATAAGCAACGCGTTGGACACATAAGAGAGTTAGCAAATATGTACAAATCTATCTGTCGACCAGTAACAAATCGCCGACCATCCTGTGTCAACAAATCGCAGCTATTCATCTTCAACCACAAAATTACCTCTCCGTCGACTAAAATCAGCCTGTACAATATTGAGATACCAACTCTAACCCACGAAAAATTCGTAGGAATAAGTATCGACCATAAACTAAATTTTAACCACAGTATACGATGATGCATAAAAACAAAATCACATAATGAGCCTCAATGAGCGTCTTCAGTAAAATCACATTCAAGCAACGCCTTATACACATAAAATACTTAGCAAAAATTTAGGTACAAATCTATCTGTTGACTACGTCAAGAAATCACAACCACTCATCTTCAACCACAAAATCATCCCTCCGCCGCCTAAAATCAACCTGCACGATGTTGAAATACCTGCTCTACCCCACGCCAAACACCTAAGAATAAGTAGATAGACAGACAGATAGATTGTTTTATTTGTGAAGGAGCAGGTCCCGTACAAACACTTGACAAAAATCATACACAGGGAGAAACAAGTTTCCTTTCTATAGGCAACACATCTCAGGTCTTACTTACACTATGGCACAACGAGATGCAGCGTTGCGAGAGAACTTCACCTAAATAGAGATGGAGTTCGATCCATGACTAATCAGTATTATATCAATATTATATTCGTTACGATACCTGGGAAGAAGTATCGACAGTAAAAAATGTAGGTACAAATCTATCTGTTGACTACGTCAAGAAATCACAACTACTCATCTTCAACCACAAAATTACCCCTCCGTCGACTAAAATCAACCTGCACGATGTTGAAATACCTGCTCTACCCCACGCAAAACACCTAAGAATAAGTAGATAGACAGACAGATAGATTGTTTTATTTGTGAAGGAGCAAGTCCCGTACAAACACTTGACAAAAATCATACACAGAGAGAAACAAGTTTCCTTTCTATAGGCAACACATCTCAGGTCTTACTTACACTATGGCACAACGAGATGCAGCGTTGCGAGAGAACTTCACCTAAATAGAGATGGAGTTCGATCCATGACTAATCAGTATTATATCAATATTATATTCGTTATACGACGGTATTCGTTATACGATACCTGGGAAGAAGTATCGACAGTAAAAAATGTAGGTACAAATCTACCTGTTGACTACGTCAAGAAATCACAACCACTCATGTTCAACCACAAAATCATCCCTCCGCCGCCTAAAATCAACCTGCACGATGTTGAAATACCTGCTCTACCCCACGCAAAACACCTAAGAATAAGTAGATAGACAGATAGATAGATTGTTTTATTTGTGAAGGAGCAAGTCCCGTACAAGCACTTGACAAAAATCATACACAGAGAGAAACAAGTTTCCTTTCTATAGGCAACACATCTCAGGTCTTGCTTACACTATGGCACAACGAGATGCAGCGTTGCGAGAGAACTTCACCGAAATAGAGATGGAGTTCGATCCGTGACCGATCAGTATTATATCAATATTATATTCGTTACGATACCTGGGAAGAAGTATCGACAGTAACGTCCCTCTCGTCTGCGACACCTCCAACGTTTCCGGCAAAATTCGAGCCTCCACCGAAACTCCACCTGGGTCTGAAGAGTCCGGCGCGTAGTGTCGAATTAACAACGAAAATCCTCTTTATCCCCACATCGACGAATCCCAGTGCAATGTCAATCCCTCGGTATTCTACCCCCGGATAGACACGCCGTGACGCTAACGGACGAACGATAAATTTACGTATTTCGCTCCACCTGCCTCGAAGCTTTTTCCGTTTTCTTTTTTTCATTTGTATGTTTTTTTTGTTTGTTGCTATATCGGTATTTTTGTTGTCGTTTTAGTTCACCCTTTCGGAATATGGTGCACTCTGTAGCTGCAGTTGTAACGCACACCGTGTGAGAAAAACACGTATCGCGAGCCCTGGCGAGTCAACATGGAAATCCTCTATCCTCCCCCTACGGCTTCGGAGGCTCCGAACTAGGATTAATGCGTCGCTTTCACAAGTGAAAAATAACTGTGTTCGCACGACTGTTCATTTTTTTTTTTGTTACTCCTCCTTTTTTATTCCTTCCTTCCGTCCATCAACGGAATCGCACCCTCGAAGCGCGCCGCGAATTGACACGGAAATCCTACGACTCGGCTAAGTCGCGAACGGGGCGCGATTGACGCTCCGAGTGACGAATGAGAGGATGAACTTCCTTTTTTTTTTTTATTTTGCCGTCGCGTTCTTTGAGCGAGACTTCCAGCTTTAATTTTGCTCTCGCTCACTGACGGATTCGTCTCTGTGGGTGTGTGTGTGTGTGTGTGTGTGTTTTTTTATTGCGTGAGGGTGTGACAATCCCACGGATTAACGGCATGGGAATGTTCACCGACCGGTCGGTAAAGAAGAGTCGCCGAAGAATACCGCGGCTACGCGTTTAACGACTCGTTGTCACAAATTGATGTTTCTTTTTACGAGAAAAGTACGACTCTTGCGCCCTAATGAAATGCATCGGGGCGAGGTTAGACAAAAGCTTCGTTGCCTCTCGTCTCTCCGTGCGGGCGATTCCCCCATTCCGGATTGTCTCGTTTCGCAACGCCAGCGACTGTCTTCCTTTCCACTCTCAATTCAGATCGTTAACTTTAACGACCGTTAGAATTGCAAAGCCGAAGATACCGGAGAACAAGGAGATGAATAGAGGCAAACTCGTACTCGCAGTCCGCCCCCTCAACCCCGTGCCAACCCACTGTATGGGCTCGCGGAAGTTGGAACGAGAATTGCGATCTTCGCACGAAGATCACGCCGATTCGATAAGGAGACAAATAGCGGTTTAATTAATCGATTAATTGCATAGATAATAATTGTTGCGAGTCGGTGCGATAAATCTGCGTAGTTTGGACCTGAAAACACCCCATCTATGCACGCCGGCAGGAATGTCGATACAGCAGAATTTTCGTTATTTTGGTGCTGTGCCCAAAATGGGGAAAAATGGAGTGTCCCATTTTACGTGGGTACAGTAGAATGTTCGTTCGTTTTTTATGTGCCTAAAACGGCATAAAATGATTGTCCCATTTTATGTCGATACAGCAGAGCGTTCGATATTTTTTTTTACTGTGCCCAAAATGGGGCAAAATGGAGTGTTCCATTTTACGTCGGTACAGCAGAATGTTCGTTCGTTTTTTATGTGCCTTAAATGGCATAAAATGAGTGTCCCATTTTATGTCGATAGAGCAGACAGTTCGATTTTTTTTTTTTTACTGTGTCCAAAATGGGGCAAAATTGTTTGTCCCATTTTAAGTCGGAAAAGCAGAATTTTCATCATTTTCTACTGTGCATAAAATGGAGCGAAATGACGTGTACTATTTTACGTCAGTAAAACAGAATGTCCATTATTTTTTACTATACCCAAAAAAGGGTAAAATGGGCTGTCCCATGATACGTTGGTACCAGCAAAAAGTTTGTTGATTTTTGCTGTGCCTAAAATGGGGCTAAATGGGTTGTCCCATTTTATGTCGGAACAGGAGAATTTTCGTCATTTTCTACTGTGCATAAAATGGAGCGAAATAACGTGTACTATTTTACGTCAGTAAAACAGAATGTCCATTATTTTTTACTATACCCAAAAAAGGGTAAAATGGGCTGTCCCATGATACGTTGGTACCAGCAAAAAGTTTGTTGATTTTTACTGTGCCTAAAATGGGGCTAAATGGGTTGTCCCATTTTATGTCGAAACAGCAGAATGTTCGTCATCTTCTACTATGCATAAAATGGAGCTAAATGTCGTGTACTATTTTACGTCAGTAAAACAGAATGTCCATTATTTTTTACTATGCCCAAAATAGGGTAAAATTAGGTCTCCCATATTACGTTGCTTACAGCAAAAAGTTTGTTATTTTTCACAGTGCCCATAATGGGACAAAATGGGGTTATTCCATTTTGCGTCCGTAAAGCACAATGTTCGATATTCTTTCGGCAGAATCATCGTTATATTTTCCCGTGTCTGAAATGGGGTGTCCCATTTTACGTTCGTTATAGCGGAAAATTCTTTACTGTGTTCAAAATAGAGCAAAAATGCGCTGCCCCCATTTCGTCTCCGTGCGTCTGCGTTCAAAGTCCGAAATTTCTCGACTAATCTTCATTTTTCTATTTTAGCCAGAGGACGATAAATTTTTCATGCAATCGCAGTGTAACAACTCGGTGGTGTTAATTCACCTGTTCTACTTCCACGTTCTTGACGGCGCGTGGCCATTTCTTGCGGGGCAGGGGGGGGGGGGAGGGGGAAACTGCAGTTTTAGCGCCGCAGTCGGCACCGAGATTTTTAAATCCTCGCATGGCTGGACTTATCACAATTATGCCACACGCCGAGGTCTGCTTCGGACGCGATTACTTCCGGCCGAATAACGCTCGGGGGCGAGCGTGACTTCCGGCCGGGTGAGCTTCCGAAATATCTCTCTCGCTCCTTCTCTTCTGAGACGAAAAATCCAGCGTCGCTGAAGCCAGCAAAGAGTCACGGTAAAAGGAACGCTGAACGCCCCGTCGGACGTTCGCCCGGTCCTGCAGTTTAAGATTCATTCACAAACTTGAGAACGAGCGAGAGTCGTCGTGGCCTTAAAAACGAGAACTGCCTCTGCCTTCCACTTTCCGCCGATCGAAAGCCTCCGGGTGCTCCTTATACCTATCGCCCCGTTGGAAAAACCTCAGCTCGGTGCGGTGGCTCGGATGGGAGGGGGTTGGACGGAAAGTAATGGAGAAACAGCCAACTGCGAGAACGAAATGAGAATTTATTCTTCCTTCGGCGATTTTGTCCCGACGACTCGGGGAAAGAAATCGACGCGCGGTCGCTCGGCGCCGAGATTTATTCTCGGAGTACCGAACGTTCCACGAGAGCTCGCTACCGCAAAAGCTGCCGCGGAACTCGGATGTCGAAGTAGTCTGCGAGATATATTGGATAGTTTCGAAGGAATGGATATATGGGGGGGGGGGGAATTGGTCACTTATGAGGCAATGAGTCGTTAGGGGAAGATTTCTGCTGACTCTCGTTCATTATAAGGAAGGCAGTGTAGAAGAGCCAATTTTTTTTTTTTTTTTTTTTTCTTTTTTTTTTTTTTTTTTTTTTTACAATTACTCTTAGACTGCAGACTCGGCGGTAAAAATAGTTTGAATTATATTGAATTATTAAGGAACAATACAGAGAAAAAAAAAATTGGGGCGATGGGTCGTTAGGAGAGAAATCTGATGCCTTACGGTGATTATAGAAAGGTATTATAGAAGAGGCGAATTTTTTTTTTTTTTTTTTTTTTTTTAGAATTATCGTTAGACTGCAAACTTAGCGGTAAAAATAGTTCGAATTATATTTGTGTTTTTGCAACGTCGGACCGATCGCGAGTATAGAATGGAATGTTCCAATGACACCGCGAGCTTTCTCCTCTGTTTAAGTGACGGGTCGAGGGTAATTCGGTCTATCATCCACTTTGTTATAGGACTTTTGTTTACTGACCGCTACACACCTGCGTACAAATACCATTGCTTTTATACACTTCGTTGGACAGAAAATTGTCGGAACTAAAACAAAAAAAAAAACAATCTTGTAATCTGTCAGTGGCTGATTACGATAAATAAAAAGTACCAAAGACATCTCTCTGCAAAGAAACTCACAGCTTGCGCCGTGTGCGAAGCCGTGGCTATCAAGAAAATTACATGATTCGAAGGGGATTACGTGTTATTACGTCAGTGATAATATTTTTTTCGCCTCACCACGATAACCCGTCCGTTATCGCGCCCACACGCGAATAAGCACGTTGGTTACTTAAAAATAAAAAAATAAAAAAATAATAATCTACAGCTCGAAGTAGACCACGAAAAATATTGATTATTCAGAAATTAATATAAATTTGCGTGATTAAAATAAAAAATTAAAAAAAAAAAAACCGTCCGGTCGATTCAGCAAATTGTCAATGATACAAGAAATAAAAGGACAGTTTCTTATATTCAAATAAGTGACAAACGAGTTTTGTCACTCGTTTAACAAAGTTATTTTTACTAAAAAATGGAAAATTGTGGAAGTTTGTTGACAATAATTTGTTGTAAATAGTGCACTTTTTTTTTTTTTTTTTTTTTTTTTCGTTAGGCTGCGAACTCGGCTTTAGAGGTGGTCCGTAAAAAATTAAACAGTTTTGAAACGATAAAGGTAAAAAAAAATATCGCTTATGAAGCAATGGGTCGTATTTGTGCTCTCTCGTTGAATCCGCCGGTAGGCCTTGTAAAACAGTCAAATTTGTTTCGATTCTTCGCTGGGCTGCAGAGAGTGCACGGGGCTATTTTACGAGCGAACAGTATTTTAATAGCCAATAAATTCAACCGGAATAAACATATATACATATACATATATACATATATATATATATGTATTCCCTGTAGAGAAGGGAGGAGGAAAAAGTAGTAGCGGGCACATGCGGGTCGTAGATAAATAGATATAGAGAGACAGATGGATAGCGACAGAGACGGAGGTAAAGGAGAGAATTGCAAACACGCAAACGAATGGGCCACTGCCGACACGGGGCTCATGGAGTAACTTGTCGTGTTTCCCTCGGCTCCCATCGCCCGGGTAAACTGCGTGTGCCTCCGGTTCTGTTCGAGCCTCTCTCTACCCTCTGCAGAAAAGAGCGGGGCAAAACGGACCGGAGTCATTCACTCGAGTTGGTACTTTCCTATCTTTCATTTCGCCCGAAAAATGCCCAATGACAGAGTGGGTCAAAACGAACCAGAGTCATTCACTGGAAATTGTATTTTCCTATTTTTTATTTCACCCAAAAACTGCCTAAAGAAACAGCCGGTCGAAACGGACCAGTCTCATCCATACGATTTCCAACTTTTATTTTTTTCTCTCCACGCGTAAAAGATGCCCAAAGGTAGGCCGTTTCGCCCCAGGCGTGCCGTTTCGCCCTGCTCTCCCGCACCGGAGCAGCGAGGAAAACAGCTGCGCACCCTTCCGCGCATTAGACCAAAATGCACAAACCCGAAGCTTCGCACCGGCGACGAAAATTCGACCAGGCCCGTCTGCTGCATGATGAATAATAAAATCAAAAAAAAAAAAAGAACAAGAGAAGCGGAAAGAAAAATTTTAAACACCGAAAGGGTACGGGAGAGGCGCGTCCAGCGATAGCTAAAGCGCGAACGAGCATCGCTCAGTGATGTCCGGTTGCTCACGAGTGTGTTAAAATTCCCGTGTAATCCCTCCTGCCGAAAACTCCGTTCTACAATGTCCCCTGTCCTCTCGTTATTTTTGTCTTTTGTACTCGCCTCGCATTTAAATACGCTTCCCGGATTAACTAAAAAAAAAAAAAAAAAAAGCGAGAGAGAGATTAAAAAATAAAACCCAAAATAAAATACCGGTATCGCGCGTTGGAGTTGGAAACAGCGGAGGGGACAAGTGCGTTAAATCCTCTCGCTCGTGGGAGGGATTAAAATACAACACATTAATGCCCATTGTATTCCGTTTGTACCGCGCGAAATTCATTTTCGCTGCGCCGGCCGCTCGAGGGCCGCTCGATTACCCAAAAATTTATCGGCGCGGGAGGAATCAAAGGGATTTTTGTGGGCATTTTTTCTTTTTTTTTTTCTTTTGGGATTGAATGATCGACATAATTGGTTGTATCGGAGGGCACTTCCGTTCTCCAGCGGTCCAGCGACAGCGAGATGGATCGCTTCGGGCGATTGGCGTAAAAATGAAATAACCGATCGCATCGGGACGGGAGTTACGAGGAATGTCGGACTGTTTCCCGGACGAAGTCGCAGCGAAACGCTCGCGATGGAACAATCGTTTCATGCTACATTCGCTTCGCACAGTTACCGGTTGGCAATAAACGACGCGACTGTCTCCGCCGTTAACGCTCGCGTTCCGATCGCAGTTTCGCGCGATGTTCACCCCCGGGACCGAAGTGCCGTTTTGCGGTCCTCGGCGAAATTAGCGAGCGGTCGGTAATCGAGCACAGACGTCCATCGAGAGTGTATTCAAGTGGAGTTTTTACTGAAAAATATATTAACAAATATTTCTACACTGTAAAAAAAAAAAAAAAAAATTCTTTGAAAATTACTGAACAGTATTGGAAGCTTTTTTACAGAAACTGCTTTTGAAATTTCAAATACATATGCTTCGCAATTTTACATTAAAATTAGTATTTTTTGATAGACATTTTTTTATAAATATCAAACGAAAGATTTGTAATCTTAATATCTCGTATTGTAATTTTACAGTGAAATTACATTAATGTTCAATTAAACGCAAATAATGTGAGGAAATTTCAATTTCCCGTAAATTAAATTTACAATTTTTTTTTTTTTTTTTAACAGTGTATATAAAAATAGTAATTACAGTTTTCATTGAAAATTATAATTACGCTGCTGAAAGAGTCAGATCGATGGCCCTTTGCCAAGGTATAAAATTAGCATTAGGTATGAAAAAGTTATTATAGGAAGTTAAGTGTAAATATGAACTTTAGTAATAAATCTCTTTTACTACCGCCAGTAATTACAGTTTTTATTTTTGTTTTTTTTTTTTTTTAGATTACATTCTTTTATTAGGGACTGAGGACGATTAGCGAATTGTCGGTAATAAAAGCTGTCATTCATTTTTTATTACAGTCCGGATCATCTTCGGACGAAGACATATTCTCACATGAACGAGAGACATTAATTCATTTTTACGTCAGAATTCGATTTTGGTTGTTTATGCGTTCTTCGACGAGATTGCCGATCCTTCGATAATCGTGCTCAGTCGATAATTGGAACTGTAACTAACTACAGTTTTTACTAAAAAAAAAAAAAAAATATATTAACCTAAATACATGTTGATATAAAGCTTTTTATGAAAACAAAAAATAATTACAGTTTTTATTACCGACTGAGGCCGATTACTGATTTGTCGGTAATAGAAACTGTAGTTGATTTTTCCAACAGTTCGGACAATCGGCGATCAAAAATGTATTCTCATGTCAATCGGATCAATTCATCACCGCGTTAGAATGCAATTCTGGCCATTTTGCCCTCTTCAACAGGATTAACTATACAGTTTTTCCTGAAAGATACATTAATATAAACCTTTTTTAGAAAAAAAATAATAATAATAATAATAACAATAATAATAACAGTTTTTATTACCGACTGAGCCCGATAATCGAATTATCGATAATTAAAACTGTAGTTCATTTTTCCGACAGTTCGGACCATCGACGATCAAAAACATATTCTCACATGAACCGCATATCAATTAAACTTCGCGTCAGAATCCAATTCTGGCAATTTCTGCGTTCTTCAACAACACTACGGATCTCTCGGTAATTAAAACTGTAACGCACCACACTTTGTACTAAAAGATACATTAATAAATACATCAATTAATAGAAATAACTATAGTTTCTATTACGAACTAAGCCCGACTACCGAGCGATCGTCAATAAGAACTCTAATTCATTTTCCCAACAGTCCGAACCGCCCACGATAAAAAAAAAAAAAAAAATTCCCACATGGACAAGGTATCAATTCATCTTCGCGTTGGAATCAGATTCTGGTCCAAGACGGTCCGCACCATAAAAAAAAAAAAAAAAAGCCAATTACACTTTTTATTGCCGACCGTCGTATTTCGCCTTCTCTCAGCCGAAACGGAGCATTTCTCTCGGAAAAAAAAAAAAAAAAAAAAAAAAAAATTGCACACTGCGCGCCACTCCAATCCTCAGATCGACGAGAAAACGAGAGCCGAATGAGTCTTCGTCGAATTTATCGTCGACCAAAAATGTCCTCCACAGTTCTTCTCCCTCCAATAATATCCCAGAAATAAAGAAAACCCCTCCCAAAAAATAAAAATAAATAAATAAATAAATAAATAAAAAAGTTAATTTTAGTTTTTTTCTTCTGAGGCAGATGGAGCGAGGATAGCCGGGAGGCTATTTCTCTGCAATCGCAAAAGCCTTCCTATTAGCCGTATTCAATGAATACATTAAGCGCCGGGCGAAAGTTGTTGATTATTCGACGAGCCCGATGGAGGTTCCTCAGCTCGGAGCTCTCCGGGGATGGCGGCGGAATAAGAGAGGATACAGGAAGATCGCAACCGCGGATACTCTCGGAGGATCTCTCGCGGTAGCGAGAGCGAGAGTCTGTATCGCTACGCTCGAGAAGAATCTGCGCTCGTTCGAAGAGATAAAGAGGGCGGAGAGCCGAGAGACCCAGTAGCGCTGCCGAGATTTTCGGTGGCGTAAAACTCGCTCTCTCGAAACTGTG